>PVJL010005202.1:0-112792 GCA_004026885.1 Lyroderma lyra | reverse complement strand
AGATCCCCAGAAGGGGGATTGCTGGGTCAAATGGTAACTCCATTCCCAATTTTCTGAGGAACCTCCACACTGCCTTCCACAGTGGTTGTACCAGTTTGTATTCCCACCAGCAGTGTACCAGAGTTCCTTTCTCTCCACATCCTCTCCAGCATTTGTTATTCCTTGTCTTGTTAATAATAGCCATTGTAACAGGTGTGAGATGGTATCTCATTGTGGTTTTGATTTGCATTTCCCTGATAGCTAATGAGGATGAGCATTTTTTCATATGTCTGCTGGCCATTTGTATTTCTTCGTGGGAGAAGTGTCTGCACTTTTTAATTGGTTGTTTTTTTATGTTAAGTCTTATTAATTCTTTATATATTTTAGATATTAGGCCCTTAGCTGATGCATTATTTGCAAATATTTTCTCCCATTCAGTTGTCTGTCTCTTTGCTTTGTTTTTTTTTTAATTCATTTTTATTATTAGACTTATTGGGGTGAAATCTGTTAGCAAGGATTACATAGGTTTCAGGCATACAATTCTACAGTGTCTTTGCTTTGTTGATGGTTTCTTTTGCTATGCAGAAGCTTTTTAGTTGGATATAGTCCCATTCATTTATTTTTGCTTTTACTTCCCTTGCCTTTGAGGACAGGTCATGAAGTCTTCCTTGAGTCCTAGGTCTATAAGTTTAGTACCAATGTCTTCTTCTATACAGTTTATTGTTGCAGGTCTGATATGAAGGTCTTTAATCCATTTTGAGTTAATTTTTGTATATGGAGAGAGGTCAGAGCTCAGGTTCATTCTTTTGCATATGTTTTTCCAGTTTTCCCAGCAACACCTACTAAAGAGGCTGTCTTTTCCCCATTGTATGGTTTTTGCTCCTTTATCGAAAATTATTTGTCCATAAATTTGTGGGTTTATTTCTGGGTTTTCAGTTCTATTCCATTGGTCTATATTTCTGTTCTTCTGCCAGTACCAAGCTGTTTTGACTATTGATGCTTTGTAATATAAATAGAAGTCAGGAAATGTAATGCCACCAGCCTTATTCTTTTTATATAGTATTGCTTTGGCAATTCAAGGTCTTTTATGGTTCCATATAAATCTAAGAATTCTTTTATCTATTTCACAAAAGTATGTTTGTGGGATTTTGATGGGTATTGCATTAATCTGTAGATTGCTTTGGGCAGAATGGCCATTTTAACAATGTTAAGTCTTCCTATCCATGAACAGGGGATATTTTTCCACCTCTTAAAGTGTGTTCCAATTTCTTTCAAAAGTGTCTTATAGCTTTCAGTGTATAAGTCTGTCACGTTCTTTGTTAATTCCCAGGTATTTCATTTTTTTTATTGTGATAGCAAAAGGAATTGACTCCCTCATTTCTTTTTCTGAGGATTCATTGTTTGTATAAAGGAATGCTGTTGATTTTTGTACATTGATTTTGTATCCTGCGACTTTACTATATTCGTTAATTCCAGCTATAATTTTTTCGGTGGTTGCTTCTTACACAGGGTGAGCAGAGGTTTGTGGGGAAGGGGCATTTGCAGCCTTGTTTTCTTCCTGTGGCTCTGGGGGTCATGCAGGGAGTTTGAGCTGATTGCAGCTTTCTGTTGTGGGTTTGCATGGATTCTTTCTGTTCTGGGTTTGAGCTGATTGCAGCTTTCTGTTCTGGGTTTGCATGAGCCTTGGGGTCAGTCTATTTGCTGGTCTTTCAAACCATCCTGGTGGTGGGCTAAGAAACATGAGTGAAGCCCCCTCTCTCCTTCTCCTGGGCTAGAGCGTTCGCACTGCGGCTCCTCACCGCCCAACCACGCCCCCTCCTCTGGGAACTGGAGTGAAGTCTGGCAGCTGTGTTTTGCAGACCGCTCCGCACTTCTTGGGTCCTCCATGGATGTTGCAGTACTTGACTGTTTAGGAGGCTTTTGCAGAAATTGTGAAGACCAGCAAAAAACTTCATAGCATCTCCAGGCCATTGCTGCACCTGCATAGTATGGGGAACAAGAGTGAAAATTTAATTCTGTAACTCCAGACAAAAAACATCTTTAATTTCTACTGGGGCAGAGCCTACATGGTTGAGAGACTAGAGTTAACTGCCAAAATGTTTCTAAAAAGGAGATTCATATTTTCCTGTGAAACCATTTATTAGAACTTTCTGTTGGATTATATAATGAATGAACAAGGTATTTCAAATGAAACTATCAAAAAATTTCACCACCACAAATTTATTTATCTATCAACATTCATATTTATTTGCCCTGTGACCTCTCATATATTCCCAGGCAACTATTGACTTCTTGCTTCCTAGGATTGGAATCTTAAATGTGGTTGGTCATATTTGTCTGTTTTTTGTGGTATGCATAATTTATTTTTTTAATCAGTGAACTATATTGTGTATGTATATACTATTTCAGTATGCATTCCTTACAATATATAAGGGATGTAAAATGTTTACCTTCCAAGAAACATGCCAAATTTTATAAAATGACTGTACACCCTTTTGAATTCCTACCACACACACTTTTTAAGTAGCATAGGAAAAAACAAAACTGTGACCAAGGTTTAATTGAACTTTATTCTAATTATGAGGTTGAACACTCTTTTTAATGTGCTTATTTGATGAAAGAAACAAATGTAATTTCTGTAATTTTTGCTGAAGGAAATAAATATGTTTTTGAGTACTAGAACTTTATTTCAATTGGCTCTGCTTTCACATTACCATTAAAAGTTCAAGTCCTCCTTACCAACATGTTCCATCACAGCTCTAGACACTACTTATCCTTTCTTTGTACTGTTTGCTGCACATATACTTGGGGAGAGATGTTCATTATAGCACACCATTCTATTCTAGAGCCATCATAGAGCTAAAAATAAAATGTGGTAATTAGGAAGGGACAAAAAGCAAGTCAGCAAGGCCGAGTTCCCCTCTGCACCAGATGGCGCACAACAAACCTGCGCAAAACGGCAGCGGGCCGAATCTGGATTGGGGGCTGGCAAGGGCTCACCGCCGGCCGGCCGGATTCCCGATCTCTTCCCGGTCCATCTCGGAGCGCTTCCCTATGCCACCAAAAAGTCCTTTTCAAACCTCCCAACCACGAACCATAGAACGTGTATTATTGCTTCCCGCCCAATAGGGAGCGCCCTTATCTAGTTCTTTCCCGCCACTGTAGTCATAAAGGCTTAGTCCCAGTTCCTCTCCACTCCTGATCCCTGCAAGTGACCCTACGTGGTATGCTGTACCTCACATTTCCAGGGGAACTCTGAGTAATAAAAGGTCTTTTCAATGGCATTAACCTTTCTTGTCGCCACACAGTCACCTCCATAAATTAAAATCCCAAGGGCACAGTTGTTTTTACACAGTTGTATACTGGCAAAGAGGCTTATATGTGCATCTCAAAAGGAAGAGAAAGAATTTACAATTAGAAGGTTGCTAAGGGGAATGCTCTAAGAAAAGAGATTGAAGGTAAGTCTCTCTCCTTTACTGCACCAGGGAGAATTATTTTCTCATTCTTAATTTGCTATTATTCTTACACCCATATTGATGAGATGGGTGATTTAGGTGTAATCCAGGTGGACAGCTGTGCAACGGTGACACTCCTAGAGATACATGAAGTGTGACAAGTGTGTGATAATGACACATTCACCACAACCTGGAAGCCCCAGCACATACATCCAAGGACACTGTGACAAGTGTGGCATGCTGAGACCCCTCAACACAGCCTATGTACACACATGCAGCAAACCATGTTTACAACAGAAAAGATGTGTAATAGACATGAGACACACAACTGGCATATTCAACTTGCACCAGGGGCTTGTGGGAACTGAGGGAGGTGCTGACCCACTCCAGCAGGAATGAGGACACAAATGCACAAACACTCCAGGGAGACTCGTGATACAGGCATGGGGTAGAGATACCCAAAAGTCTGGTGTGTGGATAGCACATAATCACATAGTTCCCATGAACTGAGTGTGACAATCCAAGCCAGGTCTCAGCCTGGCTTGGAGAGAACAATCACTCCTCTACCCCATCCTGGCTCCACCCATGCAGGTTTGATGATGCATGAATGGTGATCAGAAAAGGAAGCCAAGTGCACACTTTAGCACAACCTGAAGGCTCACACACGTTTGAGGACTGAATGTCAACACACAAGGACATGCGATGGGAGTAAATCAGTTCAAGCCTGGGTAGCAAAAAACTTTCCTTGGAAATGACCACTAAGTAGGCCCAGGAGTCACAGGCTGAGGGGGCAGGAGGCAGGGTTGTATGCAGTAGTAGGAGATTCTGGCCTCTCCTGGAAGGGCCAGCATACATTGAATCAGTTTCAGGGACAGTGGATCAAGAGTTGTTTGGGAGGCAAGGGACCATTTTCACCAAGTTTATTAGCAATTGTCTGGGTGATTTGACGCAGAGGGGATGATCACGTGTGGCCATCCCAGGCAAGAACTAATTCTTTCCTCTTCCTGGTGTTTTTTAATACTGAGTAGACAGGCATTCCCCCTGACACTTATATCCCATCGGGGTGTTTTGAAATTTCTTCTCTGGAATTATCTTTGAGACTAATTTCAAAGCTGCATGAAATAATCAATGTAAAGTTTGTTTTTTTAAAAAATAGTATTGTCCAGAAAGACATAAAATTTATCTGTCCTCCCTTTGAGCCCTCCTCAGAGCCTTTTATATGATCACATATATACTTTGTGTTGCTAAAGTTGGCACAAAGTATGTATGTGATTTTTTATCATTACTGCACACAGATCTCTCAGAGGAAAAAAATTCAATTTTTATATAAATGTATAATGTCTTTGGGATAGCTTGTATAGTTCATCATTTAGGAAAGTGATTGCCTTTTGAGAACCCTAACCCTCTTCTATCTCTTCTCAGGATGACTGTCTGGGCTATAACTGTTGTTCTTCATGGGGTTCATGAGGGTTGGAGATTCCACTTTCAGGAAACACTTCTTAGTTCAAAGCAGAGCATTATTCACTCTGTACCTGAGAGCTCTTTGGGCTGCCTGAAGCAGGAGTGAGATGCACCCCAGTGGGTGAAGGACCTACTGAGGTTTATTCTTTCATTATCCAATTCTCTCTGTCTAGTGTTCATACATATAAGGTCACTCACAGGGGCCTGCCAGGGCCTTGCTTCTAAGAGCAATAGTGTCATGAGATCCTTGTCTTTTTCCCACACACCAAACACTGTGCTCTGCATAGTGGGATGACATGCATGACAGAGATATGGTCCTGCCCTTGAGTAGGAAAAGAGCTCATTGTTGAGTATGGTAAATATGTGAAAACAGATGAGTGCAATGACACAATTTTGTTGTGATGACAAAAATGTATCCAGAGTTCATGAGACAGAGAAGGGTCAAAGCTTGGAGTCATGGCACAGGTGAGCAGGGGGAGTGTTCCCTGATGTCTGAGAGCTTTGATTCTGATTCTGGGGATAGAGATGAATTCCAACCCTTCTAAGCTCTGCTGATAATCATGGGGGATGCCATGAACTGTTAGTTGTCCTTGGAAGTAACACTTGTTCATGTCCTTCTCCCTAGGCTTTAG
The DNA here is from genome assembly GCA_004026885.1 of Lyroderma lyra. NCBI lineage: Eukaryota > Metazoa > Chordata > Mammalia > Chiroptera > Megadermatidae > Lyroderma > Lyroderma lyra. The sequence continues at coordinate 107,265 of PVJL010005202.1, read as the reverse complement.
TGTCCTACTCAGCAAAAGTGGGAAGATATAATGCATAGAGAAAATAGTGGATAGTAACTGAAAGTAAGATTGTGTTAGCAACCTCAGAGCTGGTATGCTAAGATATGACCTGCTGGTTATGACTTGCTGAATGGGCAGCATTTGCGCTCCCACTTGGGGGAAGTCAAAGGCCTGAGGAGGTTTTGATTGAAGGAGCAGTTTCAATATACTCACACAAGAGTATATTGGATCCCAGAATGGGTGGGAAGTAAGTTGGGGAGCGCAGGCCTCTGTCCCAGGTCACAAGTCAGCAGGAGACAGAGCAGGGTAGTACCTATTACTTATAAGGTGGTTGGGGCAGCAGTCATTAGTTTTTCAGGGGCTCAAATTTGAGTGGTTATTTTTAAAGTTACCCTGGGAAAAAGCAGGGTGGGAACTTGTGGTAGAAATCCTAAGCTTGGGTCCTTACTTAATGTCTGGACTTGGGTGTGAGCAGGATCTTCACACTGTGAAATGCCTGGGTGGTGATGCAGAATGGTTGTTTTCTCATCATAGGACTGAGTTGTGCACCCCCAAATTTATATGTTGAAGCCCACCCCAATATCTCATATGGTGAGTGTATTGGAAGATGGGGCCTTTAAAGAGGTAATTAAGTTCAAATGAGACTAATTATGATGAACACTAATGCAGTCTAACTGATACCTTACAAGAAATATTAGGACACACAGACATCAGGGGCACATATGCATAGAAGAAGGACCACTCACCCGGCATCTTGATCTTGGACTTGCAGGCTCCAGATGACAGCCACTCAGTCTGTGGTATAATATTTTTGTCATGATAGGCCTAGCAAACTATTACTCATTCACCTACAAATGGGCACTTGCAGAATTTTAAAATTTTGTTCTGAACAATTGGCTTTTATCAATAAAGCTGCTATTACTGTAAACATTCAAGTACAAGTATCTCTGTGGACACATTTTTATTCCTTTTAGGGATATACCTACAAAGGAGATGGCTGTGTTTCTAAACCCACTTAGAAAACACAATGGTGATTTCTACAAAGGCAAACATGCACTTATCAGGAAATGTTTGGCTTTGTAGAAATCACCACTGTGTTTACTAAGTGTGTTTCACATTTAGCATTCCTGTCAGCAATGTATGGGAGTTACATTTTATAACGTCACAGAACTGGCAGTCTTTGAATTTAACCATTCAAATGTGTGTTCTTGTGTTTCATTGTGGTTTTGTTTTGTATTTTCTGATTATTAATGTTGACCATATTTTCACATGCTTATTCATGTATCTTCTTTGGTAAACTATATAATCAAAATTTTGTCTTTTTGTTGTTAAATTGGATTGTTTTTCTTATTGTTGTAAAGTTTATTTTAAAAATTTGGAGACCAGTTATTTATTAGATATATTTTTTAGGTGGTGAACTGATTATACATCAAGTTGACAATGCACTGTAGAATTGTATGTCTGAAACCTATGTAATCCTTGCTAACAGATGTCACCCCAATTAAAAAAAAAATTAGATATATTTTGCAAATACTTTTTACCAGACTGTGGTTTGCAGTTTTAACTTTTTTAAATGTGTCTTTTTAATGGTAAAGCTTTTTAATTTTGATAAAGTTTCAATTTATTTTAAGTTTTTATTTTTCTCTCTTTTGTAAACTTTTTTTGGTCATAAGAATACTCTAATACATTATCTCCTATGAAGTGCATATATTTATCTTAGACATTTAGGTTTATGATCTATTTTTAATTATGAGTAAATCAAGTAATTATTAAGTTAATTAAAAATAAGTTAAGGTGTTTTGAGCTTGTTATTTTATTTTTCTTATGGATGTCATAATTTTAATGCAATTTGTTAAAAATATTATCTTTGCCTTAAAATACCTTCACAATTTTATTGAAAATAAATTTAAAATATATGTGGGTCGATTTCTAGATTCTATTTTCTTGCTGTGTATATCCTTTCACTGTATTATACTTTTCATTAGTATCCCTCTAATTTTGGGGGGAGGGGGGTAGTTCCCTGGCTGGGAATTGAACCCAGGCTGCAGTGTTGAGAGCGCTGAAGCCTAGTCACTGCACCACCAGGGAACCCCCCTCTACAGTAATTCTTAAAATCAGATACAGTATTTCAAACTTGTTGTTCTTTCCAAAATTTGTTTTGGTATTTTAGGTTCTTTGAATTTTAGAATCAGTTTGTCAATATCAACCCCCCCAAAAAATTTTACTGGGAATTTGATAGTGGTGTAAATCTATAGAACAATTAGGGGAGAACAAATTAAATTATTGTCTTTAGATTGAGAAACATGGTATGTCTCAGTAATGTTTTGAAATGTTATAGTTCTTGAATGTATTGTGTTAAAATGTATTTCTAAATATTCACATCTTGATGTACTGTAAAGGGTATAGCTTTTCAATTTTTAAACATTCATTGCATATTAACTTTTTATCCTGGGACCTTGGCTAATCTAATTTATTAGATCTATTAGCTTTTTAAGTAGATAAGGAAGGATTTTCTAAAAAATAGTATGCCATCTATGAATAATGACAATTTTGGTTTATCCTTTACAATTTGTACACCATTTGTTTCCTTTAATTTTATGAGGTTGCACAATTAATTTCTCCCACTCATCCTAGGAAAAGCACTATGGTCGCCTTTGAAGTACTCCCCTTGGGAAGCTATGCACCAACTCCAGTGTCTAGTTCACCCTTCAAAGCAATTTTGGAACTCTTTTTCTGGAATGGCCATCAGAGCTGGCTTTGTACCCAAACTCTGACAATTAAGTTCAGAAAGTTGCCACTGTGTGCTTACATTATGACACTTTACTGAGTTGTTTGTACAGTGCTACCAACATAAGCTCACGGTGGCAAGTTCACAAACGTAATTGTCAGAGTTTGGGTATGAAGATAGCTCTGATGGCCATTCCAGAAAGAGTTCCAAAATTGCTTTGAAGTTTGGATTAGGCACTGGTGTCAGTGCATAGCTTCCCAAGGAGAGTACTTCAAAGGTGACCATAGTGATATTCAGCAATGAGGTAGATATGTAGCACTTTTTCTAGGATGAGTTCGAAAAATTGTCTGACCTCATATATGCAATAGTTCCATCTAAAAGTGTTTAGAACCAAGACTCTAAAAGGTCATATTGCTTTTGAGGACCTTAACCATGTACAGAAAAAAAAAATCAAGATTATCTAGAGAAATAAAACTTTCTGTACTCCAAAAAAGGCAAAATTCAGTGTCCAATCAATATTATACCATGTTAACAGTATCAGACAAGGTATAATAGATTTTAGAGCAAAAGATAATATGTAAGATAAAGAGATTTACTCAGTAAGTGGAAATATAGTAAGAAATGGTTATTCAACTAATAAAAAGCTCAAAATACACAAAGCAAAAACAGATAGAACTATACAAAGAATCTACTTTTATATTTAAGGATGTCAACAATCTTCTTCAAATAATTGATAGATACCCCCACCCAAATCTATAAGGATACAGAAAACTTAGACACCATTATCTTGACTGAGTCAATATCTGTAGAACCCTCAACAACAAGAGTACAATATACATTCATTTCAAATAAACATGATAGCCCATATTCTGGGCCATAAATTAGTCTCAATAAATGTAAATAATCTGAGTTATAAAGTATGTACTCTGATTGTAATGGAATCCAATTATAAATCAATTACCAGAAAGATAAGGAGATTTCCCAAATAGATGGAAATAACACACTTCTAAAAAGAGCCATGTGTCAAAGAAGAAATTTAAAAGGAAATCTAAAAAGTTTTTAAACTTAATTAAAATGAAAGTCCAACATATCAAGTTTTGTGGGAGACAACGAAAGCAGTTCTTATAAGGACAACTTTTAGTATTAAGAACTATATCAGCAAAACAAAGGTTTCAAATGAAGGACCTCAGCTTTCATGTTAAAAAGTAGCAAAAGAAGAGTAATGAAATGCAATATAAACCAGAAAACAGAAAAATCAATGAAACTAACTGCATCCATTACTTCAAAGGATTTGCCAAGGAGGAGGAGGCTGAAAAAAAACTAACAAGGCTGTGGCTAGATGGCAACTACTGGATGAGGATGACACTGAGGAGCTCCTAGAGGTGATTGCTGAGGAACTGACTAATGAGGAGTTGGGACTGGAACATGACAGCATAGCTAAAGAGTCCAGAGAAAAGTAAACTGTAGAAGAAGAAGAAAAAAAAAGAACACTGAAAAAAATTCAGTGAAGGGTTTAACACAAGCTTTGTAGATCTAAACAAGGTCTTTAAAAAGTTTGAAAGCATGGACCCCAACGCCAAAATGTTTTCATTAAGAGAGGAATAATGTTCATGGTACATTATTTGCTTACAAGCAAATCTATGATGCAATAAATCAAGCAAACCACCATGGACATATTTCTGAAAAGAAGGACACCTCAAGAGCCTCAGGCAGGTCCTTCAGGAGGTATTCCCAAAGGCATAGTTGTCATAGGAGGTGGCAGTTTCATACATGTTTATGCCCCTGAAGACCTTCCAGTGAGAAAAGATGTGGAAGTAGAAGATAGTAGTATTGATGAAACTGACCCTGTGGAGGCCTACCTAGGTCATCAGTTCCCAAGTGGTGGTATACATACCTCTGGGGGTACATGGTGGGCCATGCAGGGGTACATTAAAAACAATCAGTAATGGCGAAAAAAGTAAAAAATACAAAACATTAGATAATAAAAGTTAAATTTGAATCACCGTTAATGGAGACACTTGAAAATTAGATCACATTAGCAAATAATGATTGGTAAGGGCATGGCAACGAACCCTTCCCTCAAAACTGCTCTTCTACCAATCATTATGCACAGTTTCAGAACAATCCATTTGCGATGTTTCTAGAACTTCCCCAAACATAAATACATCCATAGCCAGACTGTTTGATCAGTTTTGTTATTGACTAAGAGTAAGTGCATTGTCTTTAATCGTGATTCTTTTCAGGTAGTTTTTTAACTTAATGTTTAATGTGGTTTCAGTTATTATTGTAAGTGATTTTTAAGCCTGTCAGTTAGTTAGATCAGTGGTTGAAAATAGGAACATTTAAGAAACCAAAACTTGATGTGGATTATAACCCATCACCAAGTACTTCTCAACACCTGTCTGCAGCTATGAGTACATCTACACCAGGAGACAGGAAAAAGGTGTGTGCCTCAGATACATAGAAGAAAACAAAATACTCTGAAGAGTATATTAAATATGGGTTTTCATTTGTAGGGGATGATGACTGTCCTAAGCCTTTGTGTGTCATGTGTCAAGAAATATTATCCAACAGTTGCAGGAAACCCTCTCTAGTCATGCAACATTTAGAAACTAAATATCCTATGTATAGAAGAAAACATTATTTTTGGCACTTAGAAAAGTGTCCAACTGTTGCTTCATACATGACATCAAAAAAGAAAGATAATGAGAATACAGTTGAGGCTTCATACCATATTGCTTATCACATAGCTAAATGTGGTAAAAACCACATTATAGCTTCAGATTTAATTTCTCCTTGTATTAAAGACAACATTTGGGGAAGAACATGTACACAAAATCAATACTATCTTTTTTCAAACAATATGTCTTGACAAATTCAGGAAATGTCTGATGCTATTGAAGCTGTAGTAGTAGAATTAGAAAAAGTAAATTATTTTCCATTCAGGTCAATGAAAGTGTAGATGTTACTGAAAAACAGTTTGCTCATCACAAGGTACTTGGTGAGAAATGAAATGGAGAAAAACCTGTTGCTTTGTTACCCCTTGACAGAGTGTACCACAGGTGAAGATACTTTTAATGCAATCAATGGTATTTCATTGAATAGGACATTAGTTGGTCGAATTGTTGTGGTGTATGTATGCACTGATGGAGGCAAGCCTATTAGGTTGTTTTATAGGCCTACATAATAGAATTAAAGTAGTAGCTCCCCATGTACCATGGAGTCACGGCTGCATTCATAGACAAAGTCTTGCATCCAAGCCTATTCCTCGTGAACTGAAAGATGTTCTTGATGAGGCTGTAAAGTTACAAATATTACTAAGTCACAACCACAAAACTCCGGATTGTTTAAAACGCTGTGTGAACACATGAACAGCATTCATAGCACATTACTTTTGCAGATGAAGGTAAGGGGCCTATCTCTTGGCAAAGTACTTACACGGATGTTTGAACTTAGACATAAAGTTCAAGTATTTTTTGAAGATCATTGTTTCCCTCTTGCTCCAAAGTTTCAGGACAGTGATTGGCTTCAAAGTCCTGCATACTTAACAGATATTTTTTCTAGAAATAAACAAACTCAACTTGGGACTTCAAAACAGCTCAATCGCTATATTCAAAGTAACTGACAAAATTGAGTCGATTAAAAAACTGGACTCTTGGAAAGCGTGTATTGAAAGAAGTCACCTTGAAGTTTTTGAAACTGCACAACTTCTTATCTGAGAAGTTTTATATGTACTTCCCTCAACATGGAAAACAACTGGATTGCAGATCCCTTCAATGAAAAATTCTTCAAAGAAGCTAAACTATCACTGAAAAAGAGCAATTAATTGAACTTTCAACCAATTTTTCTTTGAAATCTGATTTTAAAAGATAATATCTTATTACCTGGGAAGATGTCAGTGAGGAATACAAACAACTCAGTGAGAAGGCACTCAAATACCTCTTGCAATTTATAAACACTGAATAGTGGAGAGAACTTTTTCTTCTTACACCTTCAGAAGTACTGCAACAAGCTTAACGCAAGTCTGGATTTAAAACTTGTATCTTGCATCTTTTGAGCATGATTTCAAGAAACTTAAGTGCATCAAAGCAAGCTCAATGATCTCACTAACAATGTTTCAATTGGCTAGTGATCTGCATAACAACTTTTCAGATTAACATAAATATTAATGTTTACTTAATCATAAACATTTAACTGTTATATTATAAAATTGGTGTAATTTTTGGTGTAATTTTTCTTTCCTAACTTATTACATCATTCCCACTATTTTACATTAAGACAGACACTGAACAAAAGTGTATTTAAAAACAGCTGTTTTAAAAACAAGGGGTACAATTTATAGAAATGGGTTTAAAAGTGGTACACAAGTGGAAAAAGGTTGGAACCACTGGCCTAGGCAAATGTGTGTTTTTATCTGTTTTTAACAAAAAAGTTAAAAAAGTAAAAAGAAACAAATTTAATAGAAAAAAGGTTATAGAACAGGCCTGGGCAGACTTTTTCAGGGCAAAAGCCACTTCTCCAAATGTTGGAGTCCACTATTCCAGCAGTCACTCCAAAATTGCTTGATGGTCCACTAGTGGACCATGATCGATGGCTTGCCCAGCTCTTTATAGAACATGGATGTAAAGAAAATATTTTTGTATAGTTGTACAAGGTGTTTGTGTCTTAAGCTGTGCAAGACTGCAAAAAATTTAGAAAATTAAGTTTAAAAAGTTATAAGCTATGACTTATTGAAGAAATTAAAGTAAAAATGAACTTAGTGTAGCCTGAGTGTACAGTATTTATAAAATCTACAATAGTGTAATGTCCTAGGCTGTCACTCACCACTCACTCACTGACTCACCCAGAGCAACTTTCAGTCCTGCAGGCTCCACTCATGGTAAGTGCCCTATACAGGTGTGCCATTTTTTCTTTTATACTGTATTTTTATCATACCTTTTCTGTTTATGTATACAAATTGTTACCTTTGTTATATATACAGTTGTACCACTGTTACAATTGCCTACAGTATTCAGTACAGTATAACACTGTACAAGCTGTAGCTTAGGAGCAGTAAGCTATACCACACAGCCCAGATATACAGTAGGCTGTACCATCTAGGTTTGTGTAAGTGCATTATGATGTTCATACAGTGATGAAATCATCTAACAATGCATTTCTCAAAATGTATCCCTATCATTAAGAAGTGACTACAAAATCCAATAGTACAGGAAAAGAATACATTATGACCAAATGGGGTTTGCCTCAGAAATGCAAGGTTGATTTAACTTTTGAAAATCAGTCAATGTAATTCATCATTAAAAGGCTAAAAAGGGGGAAAAAATTAAAAGCAACTATGGTTGTGCTCACTAGTGTCCAAGAAATGCCCCCACAAATCCCCATCTCCTTGTATTCTCACTGTTGTGGAAACCCTTTCCATCTTGTACCAGGATTAATCTGTGTTATCCATTGAATATGTCATAAATTAGGATATATCACTTCCAGGTTAAGGTTATAACAGATACTGTGGTTTCAGTCTTTTGATATCACTTCTGGATAACTTGCTTTGGAACAATTTCTCTAAAGTGGAATACTTTCCACAAAAATATGAATGAAAAAGGATGAACTACTGACACATAAAACATTGATGAATCACAAAATAATTGTGCAAAGCCAGATACACAATAGCAAATGTTAAACTATTCCATATATATATATAATTCTAGGAAATGCAAACTAATCTAGTGACAGAAAGCAAGATGACTGCTTGCCTGAAGCAGGTGAGGGGGAGAGGGACTATAAAGGAAATCATGAGATTTGGTTTCACAGGTGCAAACATGTATTGAAACATCAAATTGTATACTATAAATATGTGCAGTTTATTGCAGAAAATATTTAGATTGATTGCTCTGACAGGGACTACAGCCATGAGACACAAATATGAGAGGCCTGAGAATTTCTGTAAGTCCTTATACCAAAGCCATAGTGATGGAAACCTTGTGAATACACTTAAGAAGTCACATTCCCTATCAACTCCCTATGAATCAGTGTCTCAGTACCAAGTGATTGCTATCTGGTCCTTTTAGGGGACAGTGATAACTGCCTACTGACTATAATAGATTTCAGGGGTTTTAGCTGGTTCCAGAGGGTCAAATTCTCAAGAGGGCTGGAAAATATGAAGCAACCCCTGGGAACAAGGGACCCAATTCATGGTCCTTCCAGACACACCAGAGGTTGTCACAAGTGAACACTGCTCAGGTTCTCTTGAATAATTTTGGCATACAAGCCATAAGATCAGGCCCGTACAGATTGGTATTCTTTCCTAGGAGACCTTGAGCGGCAATGCAAGTTAGGCTGAAACTAGAATAAGATCTGTATTTTGCCATTCTACTAACATAACTGAGACACAAGTTAATGTTCTCACAAAAGCTGTCTATCCCTTTGTGTTAGCCAAGCCCATTTATGTTTTCACTTCAATCCACAAAGTGAACAGGACCCCCAAGATTAAAGTTAGTTTAAAAACGAAGGCATTTGTTGCAAAACCAGAATATTGAGGCAGGCAATTCCCATTAGGTGACTTAGAGGCTGGACAAATCCATTACAAGTGCCACATGAGACCAACAAAGTCCATGAGAATTGGAAATTTTCTCTAGAAGTGGCTAGCAAAACAAAGCTTGCATCCTTCTGGCCCAAACTGTGGTTTGTGCACCCTTAAACCAGCTGAGTGGGGGGAGGGCAGGAAGGAGTAAAGTTATTCAATGAGCTCAGGATACTAAAGACTCCCTCTGCAGAAGGGAAGAGGAACACAGATCTGCCTACCAACACATGTTGGGATAACTTATACACAATGTGGGACCCTGCCATTGAATAGATGGATGGCTTCTTTCAGACACACTGACAGTGACTGAACTCTGGGCAATGACAAAGAGTAACACTGCTCCAGAAAGCTTCCCACGTAGCTGGTCCTCAGAAAAATCTCCCCTGGTGGGTGTTCAAATGGATGAGGTTCAACTTTTGGCTGATGGCTACTCTCAAAGGCGACTCACACATTAATAGCTTCTCTCTGGCATTAGTCACTACAATGAACAATGAGATGGCATATTCCCCACTATCCTAGGGCCTCTCTCGTGTGAACTTTCCAGTGTCGGATGAGGGAAGCCCTTTGCCTAAAGGCCTTCCCACACTCACTGCACTTATATGGCCTTTCCCCAGTGTGGATTCTGTGGTGCTGGATAAGCACATGCTTGTGACTAAAGGCTTTCCCACACTCACCACAAACATAGGGCTTTTCACCATTGTGAACCCTCTGGTGTGCAATAAGGTCAGAGCTTTGGCTAAAAAACTTCCCACATGCAATGCATTCATAAGGCCTTGCCCCAGTATGAACACTCCAATGTTTAATGAGTCTGTATTTGTGACCAAAGTATTTCCCACATTCACTGCACTCATAAGGTCTCTCTCCGGTATGAATACTCTCATGCTGAACAAGTGTGGATTTGTGGCTATAGGCTTTCCCACATTCACTGCATTTGTAAGGCCTTGCTCCTGTGTGGACTCTTTGGTGTACTATAAGGTTGGAGCTGTGATTAAAAACTTTCCCACATATGACGCACTCATAGGGCATTTCTCCAGTGTGGATTCTCTGGTGCTGAGCAAGTATAGGCTTGCGGCTGAAGGATTTCCCACACTCACTGCACTCATACGGCCTCTCTCCAGTGTGGACTCTCTGATGCTGGACAAGTGAGTCTTTGCGGTTGAAGGTTTTCCCACATTCACTGCACTCATAATGCCTCTGTCCAGTGTTAAAGGCCTCCGCACACTTGGTGGTACTATGTGGCTTCCACTTACTGTGAGGGGCATGGTGCTGGAAAATGCTTGGGCTCGTTGGGAAGTCCTTACATCCTTCCACAGTTGTAACGGGCACTTCCAATGGTTGGACAGGGTAGCTGTTCCCCAGAAAGTCCTGGCTCTTGTCCCCTGTGAAGGGTTTCTCTTCACTGTGCTGCTTCTGGTGGTGAAGGTTTCCAATGAGCCAGAACTGTTTCCCACACACCTTACATACATATGGTTTCTGCCCAGCATGTGTTGCTTGGTGCTTAGCCAAGTGTAAAATGTCTTTGAAGATTGGGCCACATATCTCACAGGGTTGGGCTTTCTGGGTAGAATGGCCTGCCTCAGGAGTTCTGACCTGTGACACTCCTTCTATAGAAATCCTCTGCTCAAAAGGTATCTCCTCATGTTCCATTGCACACGAGCAACCTAAAAGCAGACAAATGCTGGTGAAGCACAAACTGACACTGATGGGAGGGGGATGTCTTGTTACAAATGTGTCTAACAGAAGTAAGTGCAAGGTCATAGGACTGCTGTCAGGACAAGACTTCCCTGACTCAAGTTAAATAAAGGGCTGGTATGCAGCAGAAGAGATGTTGCCTTGACTGGAGAGAACACAAATGTGGGGTATAGAGCAGGGGAGAGGAACAGGTGAGATACAGAGCCAGAGGCCAAAGTCAGAGCATAAAAGACAAGTGTGTAAATGGGAAAGTCAAGACAGAAATAAAATGTGAGACAACTAAATGTTATAAAAAGTCCAGTGGTGCCAGCAAGTAGTGACCATACTTGCCTGAAAACAGGCAGACCATCAGAAATGTCAGTTAGAGAAAGGGGGGCAGAATGTGGGGCACAAGGGTGCCATGGGTCTGAAAAGAGGCACCCAATCAGGGTAAGGACAAGCCGTGTATCATCTACTGGGTGACTGCAAGAGTGAGAACTCATGGGTCCATCTATGCAAACCTTCAGGGTAGCAGGTGTTGGGATTGTCAGGAGTCAGAGGTGGCAGTGCACATAGCTCATGCCTGGTTTCCATAGCACCTACTGTAGGAAGTGGGGAAGAAGGTCGAGTCCATGGTTCTGCTAAAGGAAGGGCCAGGCTACCCCTATGAAACAGGAGAGGGGCAGAACCCACTCCAGGACACTGAGGTGGGTATGAGGGTCTTACCCAGCGAGGCCATAAGTGCAAAGTTCTCCAGCATCACATCGCGATATAGGAGCCTCTGAGTATCATCAAGGAGGCCCCACTCCTCCTGGGAGAAGTACACGAACACGTCCTCGAAGTTCACCTGCCCCTGCCACAAGGGGGAGAAATGAGTCCATGAATAGCCTCTCTCCCAAGGACACCCATTTTTGCTCCCACAGGTCTCTCTCCTTAACTCCTTCCTACCTAACTCAACTCAGAAAAAATACCAGGACCAGATGCCACAGGATCTGCTTTCTCCTCAGGATCTTTTAATAACTGTATTCATCCACAGCAACAACAGGTAGGTGGGCAAAAAGATACTGTGTACACTCTGGGCCTGGCATGTAGGGTCATACCCCACCTCCTTCCTGGCAGCCAGTTCTCCTGGGGTTGCTAAGATAAATCTTACCGAACAATCAAAGTTGAGCCCACCTTTCTTCCTTAAGTCTCCGATACCAGGGCCCAGAAGAAATCAGTTCATACTCCTTACTATATGCACATCACTCTTTCGGATCACTCTGTCACACTTGCCTCACTAATTGCACTGCCACTGTGATGTGTAGATTCTCCTTCATAAACCTGTCTATATGCCACTGTCTACCTTTTGAACCCCTCCACAGAACTTCAGTCTTGTGTCCAGTAGCTCGCTTGACACCTCCACCTAGTATTCTCTGGAACATCTCAGACTCTAGTGACCACACACTGAGTTACTTCTACCACTGACTTGCCCACTTCAGCTGATGGAGCTTCTACCCTTCTAGCTGACAGGCCTAAAACCTTGGTGTTATCTCTTTCTCTCACATCAAAAAATCTGATCCAATCACTTCTCCCATCTACACAGCTAATTCTCTGGCTCATCCATTATTACCACTCACCTAGAATATTAAAGCAGCCTCTTCCCTGGTCTCCACCATAACTCCCTCAACCCTCACTACATAGTCTGTTCTCCACTTGACATCTAGAGGGAGCCTACTAAAACCTGATTAACTCCCTCTTCTGCCTATATGTCAGAACAAAGTCCTACCTTGACATTGGGCATTTCAGGTGACTTTTGCTCTTGATTCCTATCAGACAGGGTAGAGACTTTAGTTTCCTGAAAACTTCCATCTCAGTCTCAACTCCAAGTATTTGCACATGCTGAAACAACCTTCCACTCCATATTCCAATGGTTACCAGTAATGAGAACCCTTAAATAATCCCTGGCATGGACTCAGAATCCTAACTTTGGGGTTTCTCTAGGGTCTTTAGACTCAAGAGCTGGAAGAATAAAAGTGTTCTATGACATCACAATCCTGGATACCATGAGGGTGGGGTAGGGATGGGATCCATGAAAGCAGGACATCCACCTCTCACCTGTTCAGGGTTTCTAGTTACTTCCGAGTTCATGTGAGACAAGGAACCACGAATGAACCTCAAGGGCTCATGCTTGTCTCAAACTCCTGCTCTACCACAAAGACCCTGAACTGTCTACCTCCCGTGCCTCAGTCCTCAGGGCCACCTAACAGTGGTGTTACCTCAGACTAGGTCTCAATCTTCCTGTGCCTCATTTTCCTCACCATTTCCCCATCTCCACTCAAAGTCTGTTCTCCCCTGAGCAGTCTATGAATTAAAACCCTCAGATTGTGCCCCTCCTTTGTTCAGACCCTTCCATGACTCCCACCACTCTCAGAATGAAGGCACAGTTGCTCAGACTAACATTCCAGGCGTTAACTTCTCACATTCTCTGATCCTGTCAGACACCGAGGACTTAGGTTTCCCAAAGTCTCCGGCTGTGCCGCACCTCCAAGCCTGTGCACATGCCGGCCCCTGTGCCTGTACGTTCTTCTACATCCCCTAATACTGGCTGTCAGAAATGAGACCTAATTGTCTGGACATAGGGGCCTGGGAGGCCCTCACTCGAGGCTTTAGTATTCAGAGATGGAGGTCGTGGGGAGGCCCCGGGGGCACGGCACCCACCTGCGCCGGGTCCATCAGTGCGGCCTTCGCCACCAGAATCGGGGGACGGCGGGGGCAGGAGAGGAGAGGAGAATTTGCTGGAGATAACTGCGAGGAGCCGGGCTCCAGCAGCAGGTCAACCGGCTGGCACCACAGAAGATCCTGAGGCACGCCTTTCTTTGTTCAGGGGAGTATAGCCTCCGCTCGCGTTCCCTTCTCGTGTCACCTATGGTCTGACATTGTCCCGGAGGCCAACGTGTTGGATTAATCCAAAAGGCAAAAAAAAAAAAAAAAAAAAAAAAAAGTCCGCCCAAGACGGAAACAGGAAGTCCGCTCTGACGTCTTTTGCACAAACGGAAGCGCCCCTATCCTGGGCTATCATTGGCCCAGCGCTGCAAAGACTCCTGGGTAACGTAGTTTTCACAGCAACAATGGAGACCTGTGTCGCGCTACCTCCAGGTTAAAGGCCAAACCGCAGAAGTAGGGGAACCTCGAAAGGACGTGTTTAGTCTTGAGGACTGGGCGATGCTTCGCTTATTAAAGGATCCTCCTCACGCATATTTCCGGTGCGTGTAAGCTGTAACTTATCACAGAAATGCTTAGAAACATATTGTTTCAGGCTTAAAAAGTTTATTATTATTAGTTTCTATTTCAGGCTTCTTTATGCAAAGAATGCTTACCAAAAAATCAAATGGACATACCGTATGCTAATGTCACTCAGACCGCTATAGCTAGAAGTTAATAAATATTATGTTGTTATCAAATAAACACATGTAGCCTGAAACTCTACAGTTAGTTTTGTGAGCCTCAGCATTTTGGGTCAGGAACAAGAGAAAAGTCTAGACATGTCGTGAAACATGGATTGGGGAATGTGCGCCGCTGAAACGCATGGACAATGCGTGTGTCTCTGGTTATTTCAGAAAGCATTTCTGCCTGTGTAATCAGTGATAATGTCAAACCTAGTGAATAATACTTTCTTCTTTACAAGGTAATATTTCTTATTCCGTATACAGAGATATATGCAATTCCATTTAGGTGTCTCACAAATATCTGAAAAGAAAGGCAATTTACCAAATATAACTTGGCAATTAGATGGGCAAGAACAGTTTCTGTGCAGAAGAAATAATCACCAAACTAAAATGTCTTTTAAGAAATTCTGATGTAAGACTATTTGAGGCCAAAATTAATAAATGTAATGGAAAACAAATCCACAGGAATAAAATTCTAAACATAATATTCGAGTTCAAAGAGGGTTGAACCCAGATGAAAGGTCTTCAATGAGAGAAGGAATGAGGATTGCAGAAGGTGCATCTTTTGATTAAAATAACTGCTCATTATCTGTGTGAAACGTGACTATCTCCTTATGGAATTAAAATGGTGGAATTCCCATGTGTAATCTCAGAACATATACCTTGAGAGGAGGCTAATTGCTTAAAATCCCGTATATTTTCCTGTAACTGACATGAGCACAGGGATAAGTATTGCCTTTGTCACAGAAACATTAGCCTTCAGCTTTATTTATTCCATAAACATGTGTTTCTTGGGCACCTACCAAGAAATCAGAACAGGAAAAGAGCCCTGCTGGCCCTCAGATACAGAAGGTTTGAGGAGGGTAACTGTTATTGCTTTATCATTCCAACCATCCACATGTTCTATCACCTCTGCTTCCAACACTTCCAGCTCCACCTCCTGGGGCCAGTCTACCTGCAGCACATTTCTGGACTACACCAACAGCCTCTACCTTGCCTCCAACATCAGTTCTTGCTCTGCCTCAGCTCATTCTCCATACATCATCAGGCAGTGGATCATTTCAAAACGTATCAGGTTCTAATTGGCAAATTCTGGTGGATCAGAAGCACGTTGGTCGACAGAGGGGCAAGGGCCTCAGTCCTTTTGGTTAGCTGCCCTTCATACTTTAACCATACCTCAGGGTTAGTGACATGCTTCCTATCATCAGTTAGCATCGTTTATGCATGACCTTGCCCTGTCTGTGGTCAGCCTCCTTGTATGCATATATGGTGATAAAATCCAGGAGAGGCAAAGCAACTCCCTGAAGTCCTGCACAACCAGCACGAGGCAGACTGGGACCCATAGTCTGTGCCCCCTGCTCTAGCCCTCTTCTACTGGTGAGGGTAGGGCTTTTTCTTCTTTTTGGAGTAAACAAAACATTGGCAGCTTTTTGGAATGGAGCTGTAGATTTCCCCTAGAAGAGTAGCAGCTGTTGAGCTTCTTCTCACATCAAGTATTACTTCAATATGTTGTATTCAACACAGTTCCCTTTCGCAGGGGAAATTTGGTAATGGATAACTAACTGCTTCAGTCCAGGGAAATTGCTTTATTGTGGCTCTCGAAATGGTCTTTAAATTGCTCAAAAAAAGGAAAGACTGGAGCTCTAGCTGCGCAGGGAAACTGAACTCCAGGTCCATCTACAATAATCTCTGGATGAGAGTCTAACCGAATTCGGGATCCAGATTTCTGCTCCACTTCCATGTCTGCAGCTCTATCCACTACTTATTCTACGTCTGGCGTTGTGCGAACTACAATACCCAGAAGGCGCTGCGCCATGCAGCACTGGAGCTCGGCCAATGACAATGGTCTTTTATATGAGTGAGGCACACTCTGGGCGGGGTTTTCGGCGTTGCCTCTGGGGAGATCGGTTTGGGAGTCTTATCAGAAGCTCCTGAACAAAAATGTTTTTCAGCTGGGGTGATAAAAAGGAACGGCGCGAGAAGGGGCAGGCGTTGTCCCCGCTACACAGAGACGGTTCTGAGTCTCGGCAGGGGCGCCCGTGTGAACCCGATTCTGGGTCGGGGATGTCCGGTGCCGGACCTGACTCTCAGCTCCCGGCCGCGCTCCATCCACAGAGTCCGATGTTGGCGGCCACGCTGAGGAACCCGGGCCAGGTGAGTGCATGTCTCCCGGGCCCTTACACGACCTGAACCCTAAAGCCCCGAGTATGCGTCCCCAGCTCCAGGAAGTCAATGCAAAAGGCTGGGGCAGACTTTTTTCAGGGCAAGGGCTACTTCTCCAAGTGTGACGCTCCACTAGCTATTATTCAGGCAGTCATCCCAAATTTGCTTGGCGGTCCACCGATGGACCGAGATCGACGTCTGGCCCAGCCCTGCAATAGACTTAATAGGGCGTTCTAGTGGGGGCTGGACCATACTGGCGGCAGTAGAGCGGGGAGGAATGGCCAGAACTGAAAGATATTTTAAGAACTGAGTAGACAGGTAATGAAGGACCATCCCTTTTTGTTTGTTTGCATTTTTGTTTCCTGAATATCTGGACGGATGGGGATGGGGAAGTCTGCGCGGGGGAGCAGGTTTCAGGGAAGAGATTAGGAGTTGGATTTCGAACAAGTGATCCTGAGTTGTCCCGGAGTGGAGGTGTCACATGGGTAGCTTGCTCACTCACATCTGGATTTCTGGGGAGGGCTGGAGATAGCCAAGGGATGGATGGATGGTGGGTGGTAGTCTGGACCAGTACAAGGCTTGGGGCTCTTACTTAGGAGGGAGACAAAAGTTATTTCAGATGGACATAGAGCAGCGGTTCTCAACCTGTGGGTCGCGACCCTTTTGGGGGTCGAACGACCCTTTCACAGGGGTCGCCTAAGACCATCGGAAAACACATATTTCCGATGGTCTTAGGAATGGAGACACCGCTCCTCTATCCGTCTCCAGGCGGGTTCGCCCACATGCAGATACGCCCACATAGGAGTACCTGGCATGATGAGATCATCGCGCCAACGCCATCACATACAACTACAGGTGTATGTGACAGGGTTGGCACCATAATGTACTTATGCGGACCAGTCACACATGTGTAGAGAGCAGCTACCAATAATTTTATGGTTAGGGGTAACCACAACATGAGGAACTGTATTAAAGGGTCGCAGCATTAGGAAGGTTGAGAACCACTGGCGTAGAGGGTGGAGCTGCCTCTTGAAAGATGTATTCTTGTGGTCCTAGTGGTTCTGTCTGGCGTGTGCAGAAGTGGAGGTTTGTAGTGTGTAAGGACCCAGGACTGGGATAGAGTCAGAGATGTTCAGTGGTATACCCAAACTCTCACAATTAAGTTTGTGAACCTGCCATTGGCAGCACTGTACGAACAATTTGGTAAGGTGTTATAAATGCATAGTAGCAAATTCATGAACTTAATTGTCAGAGTTTGGCTATAAAGATAGCTCTAATGGCTATTCCAGAAAAAATTGCTTTGAAGGGTGGAGTAGGTGCTGGAGTCAGTGCATAGCTTTCCAAGGGGAGTACTTCGAAGGTGACTATAGTGATATTCAGCAATGAGGTAGGTATGTAGCACTTTTTCTAGGATGAGTTCAAGAAATTAATTGTCTGACCTTGTATACTATTCATGTATATACATATATACACGTACCTAGGCAATTAAAGTAACATAAATTTAATAAGTTAAAGTGATGTAAGCACTTTGTAATTGGTTGAAATCTTAATATACTGCTAAACACTTGATTAAAATGTCTTAAATATTATAGCTTCTTAGTTAAAAGTCATGTAAAAAGACCTCCACATTTTCTTTTAAAGTTATTTTTTAAATTTTTAATTACATTTTACATGCAATACTATAACAGTTTCAGGTGTGTAGCACAGTGATGAATCATTTATATAACTTAGTAAATCCTCATTCTGATACATCTAGTTCCCCTCTAACAGCATACAGTTACTACAATGTTGTTGACTCTATGCCCTATGCTGCATGTTATATCCATGTAACTATGAATTTGTACTTCTTGATTTCTTCCCCCTTTTTTACTGACCCCCTCTAACTCTCCTCCATCACCCCAACAAATCTAGTACCCATCTAACACTACACAAAGTTACTGCAACCTTATTGACTATATTCCCATGTTATACTCTGTATCTCCTTGATTATTGCCTTGTAACAATCAATTAAACTTCTCCATCTCTTTCCCTTATTTTACCCACTCTCCCATTCCTTCTCCCATCTTAAAGAAGTCCCTGTAACATTCCTTGTAGTACTGGTTTGGTGGTGATGAACTCTTGCTTTTTCTTATCTGAGAAGCTCTTTATCTGTCTTTCAATTTTGAATGCTAGCATTGATGGATACATTATTTTTGGTTGTAGATCTTGGCTTTCATCATGTTGAATAGTTTCTGCCTATAAAGTTTCTGGTGGTGTGGTGCAGGGAGGTTCCCTGGTGGTGTAGTGGCTAGGCTTCGGCACTCTCACAGCTGCAGCCTCAGATTGATCCCCACTCAGGGAACTAATTAAAAAAAAAAAATTAAAAGTTTCTGGTGAGAAATCAGCTGAGACTTGAATGGGTGTCCCCTTATAAGTTACTACTTGAATTTCTCTTGCTGTTTTTAACTTTTGCCATTTTAATTATGATTTGTCTTGTGTTCTTGTTTGGGATCATCTTGTTTGGGACTCTGTGCTTCCTGGGCTTGTATGTCTATTTCCTTCACCAGGTTAGGAAAATTTTGTCATTATTTCTTCAAATAAGTTTTCCATCCCTTGCTTCTCCTTTGTACCTTCTGATAGGCCAATGATGCAAATGTTTTTACACTTAATGTTGTCCCAGAGGAATCTCAAACCATTCTTATATTTTTGGATTCTTTTTTCCTATTTGTTGTTTTAATTGAGTGTTTTCTGCTGGCTTTTCTTACAAATTACTGCTTTGTACTTCTACTTTGTCTAGTTTGGTGACTTTTATTCCATTCTTTATTTCAGTTAATGTAATCATTGTCTCTGTCTGGTACTTTATAAAGTTTGTATGTCTTCCTTTATGCTTGCTAACTCTCTCTTGAAATTATCGTTAAGTTCCCTAAGCATTTTTATAATCATTGCTTTGAGCTCTGTTTCTGATGGGTCATGTGTCCCCATTTCTGTTACTTTTTTTGTCTGTTGTTCAGTTTTATTTTGAGCTCCCTTTCTCTCCTTTCTCATTCTGGCAGCCTCTCTGATTATAGATATGCTGCTTCTTAACCTGACACTTGCTGCTGCAGTTTCCTTGGTGTTCACTGCTAATATTGGGTGGGCAGAGGTCTGTGGAGGAGTGATGTTCATGCCTTTGTTTTCTTCCTGGGGCTGCAGGGTCATGCAGGTAGTTTGGGCATAATTACAACTTTCTGTTTGTAGGGATGGGTGGCCACGGTTTGGGCCTCTGTTTTCTTCCTGGGGCCGCAGGGTCTCATGAGTAGTACACAGGCTTTCTTTCACCTTTCTGTTCTCGGTTTGCCCTGAGGACTCTGCCCTGAGCCTTGTGGGGCTATCCTGTGTGCTGGTCTTTCAGACTGTGCTGGTTGTGGACTGAGAAACGTTCCTATAGCCCCCTCTCTCCTTGGCAAGACCAAGGTCTCACTGTGGCTTCTCACCGCCCCATCGCTCTCCCTCCTCTTGGGACTGGAGTGAAGTCAGGCTGTTGCATCTTGCAACCTGGTCTGCACCTCCTGGGGGCCAAAGTGAGGTCCGGTTGTGGTATCTTATGCCCCCGCCTCTGGGACTCCTTTCCTCTGTCTCATGGATCGATTGAGGTCTGGAATGCTTTCCTGTTGTCTTTTTCTTCTTTCCTCCCCCAGCGGTAGAGTTCCAAGTGTGGCCTGGGAGTTCCAAGGTAGAGACCTGCATGTGGCCCATGTCTCCTTTGTTTAACCCTCTGCCCACCTGCAGGTACTTTAATGTGAAGGATGGTTTTCTTAGCAGTGATTGTGCATTGTGTAGAGTCCTTAGTTGAGTTATAGATGTTTTATTAGTTGTAATATCCAGGGGAGTTTTTCAGAGGTCCCTCTGATGCTGCCATTTTGTTGCTCCTCCCCACATTTGCAGTACCTATCAGTTCATGTGCACTGAAAATGTTGACAGAAGTGGTAATTACGAGAATAGTAAGAGTTGATATTTTAGTACTTGACACATAGGAATGAGTTTGATATAAACAAGAGCCCCATTGGGTAGGCACCGTTATTGTCCTCATTTTACAGAGACACAGGGAGGTCAAGTACTTGTGCAATGTCACACAGCTGGTTAAGAGGCATTACTGAGACTGAGGCCCAGATGGTGTGAAGGGGCCTGCATGAGCCTTTGGGGCCCAACACTGTTGCCTGTTTCTAACAGCTTTGCTTTTCCATATGTTCCTGTGACTGCAGACTTGCTTCCAAATCATGCAGAGGTAAGAGAGGCTGTCTCAGAGCCTCACCCTCTTCTATTTTCACGTGCATAGGCTCCCAGGTGTCCTGGGGCTTTTTGCCTGCTGCTCTCCCTACTCTTTCATGTGAGATACTTGAAAGGTGATCACTCAAGACCCCAAAGGGGCTGCTCCAAGTACAGGGACTTGAGTCCAGACCAGGAATTCTATGGATTGGTTCCCATTTCTGGCAACTAGTGACCTGAAGTTTAGAAGATATTATACTCACAACGATCAAGAAATGCTGGAGATGAGGTTGAGCTGGGAATGCTTAGGCAACTTTAGGTTTTCATTATGCCTTATGGAAACAGGAAGCAAGCATCAGCCCTGGATAGTAGCCTAAAGAGCTGGGCCTTCATGTTGAGGGCAATGGGAATCGGAGGAAATTTGGAGCAAAGGAAGGAGGTGACCTGACTCTAACTAAACGAGGTTTTTCTGCTGCAGAGTAGAAAACAGACTTTTGGGTTACAGGGAGACCAGGGCAGAGGCTGCTGCAACAGTCCAGGTGAGTGTTGGTAGTAGGCAGACCAGAGTGGTGGCTGGGAGGCTAGAGACGTGTTGGGGTCTGTGTCTGGTTTTTAGGTAGGTCCAAGCAGACACTCTGATGTGGAGGGTGGGTGAGAGTAGTGGAAAAGTTAGGGGTGACTCTGAGATGTTTGGTCTTAGTAGTTGTCAAAGTTAGTGGTAAGAGTAATTGTCAGTGGAAATATTAGCAGTCAGTTTGGGGCCATGTTGAACTGAGATGTTTCAGAGACTCTTGAGTGGATTTGTTGAGTGAGCACCTGGACACACAAGGTGAAGTGTTTGGGAGTTCCCTGGTAGTGTAGTGGCTAGGCTTCAGCGCTGTCAGTGCTGTGGCCTGGGTTCGATTCCCAGCCAGGGAACTACCCACATTTAAAAATAAAAATAAAAAGCAGGACTCAGGTGAAGTGTTCATATTGGAGACACCAACAACACTGATTGTATATGGACCAGGATGGAGCTGTGGGCATCTTCAGTCCTGGTGGCAACACTGTTAGGAACAAGGGAGGGGAGTGTGGGGCCAAGGACTAGGTCTCTTGCTGGACCCCTGGGTGAGGGAGCTTCCCCCACCCAGACATATGAGGGAGACACATGAGGGAGAACAGCGACCATGGAGAGTGAGTGCAGGAGTGAGGAGGATCTGGCTGGTGGCCAGAGTTTTCATGGGGAGTGGACATGAGATGGCTGTGACACAAGGCAGTGAGATGACAGTAAAGCTGGTGACTCCTCAGCCTCCAACCATTACTGAGACCTGAGATTAGCTCAAGATCAAATGGGACCCTCTGGGAGAATCAGTAGACCTGATGTGAAAGACAAATGGGCCTGGGCTTCCAATAAATGTCAGAGGAAGCTAACACTGGTGAAGGGTGGGAGAGGTCTGAGGGTGTCTGAAATCTGCATGTGGTTTCAGGTGGCTGAGAATAAAACAAGGATAAGAGTCAGGTAGGAAGGCTTTCAGAACAGGCCCGAGGGTTGCCCCTGGCAGTCAGGACCATTAGAGCTTGGGCAGGATGGGATTCTGATCCCATTTGCTAAGTACCCTCTGGATGCCTTGTGCATGCCGGCATGTGATGAGGCCAAGGAGATGCATGTTGTGGTATAGGAGGTGGTGGTGGCAGTGAGGGATTGGGGATGGGAAAGGAGGAATGGTACAAAGAATGGTGTGCAGGTTGGAAGGGAGTGTGAACTGATGGCCTCAGGCCCTTGCACTGGGGGCTGAAGGGAGAACAGTGCACAACAAATTGGGTTGTGTTTGGGAAGCACAATCTGGAGGACCCCAAATGAACTATCTGGCAGGAGAAGAGTGAGGCCCTGCAGGCCAGGCCTAGAGTGTACCTAACATTTATGTGCCACCCCTGCCTGTTGTTGCTGAGAACTGAACACTGATTAATGGGACTGTGAGGAGAGACTGGGTATAAGTGGCACCAGGGGCCTGGAGTCTCATCTGAGGTGGGGAGCTAGGAAGGAGGGTGAATGTTTGCAGAGATGCCTAGAGTCTTGGGAAGGAAGGTTGCACATAAACTAACTCAACTGTCGTCATCTTGGCAGGGCCATGTGACCTTTGAGGATGTGGCTGTCTACTTCTCCTGGGAGGAGTGGAGACTCCTTGATGAAGCCCAGAGACTTCTGTACTGCAATGTGATGCTGGAGAACTTTGCATTGATGGTCTCTCTGGGTAAGCTCCTCACAACCCACTTCAGACTGGGCTGGGCTCTGCTCTTCCCTCCTTTCCCCAGGGGCAGGTTTGTCCTTCCCAAAGCTGTTCTAGAGTGGGTATTGTGTCGCACCCAGCCTGTGCTTTGGCTGTATGCACTACCCCTTCTCTCCCTGAACTGCCTCAATACTTGCTGTCCCAAAGCCTTGTGGGAAAGGGTTTGGGAATTAGGAGTCTTGCAGTCAACCTAATGATTCACACTGTTGGCCTCTCCCTGGCCTGGTGACACTGTGAAGATCCATGGCAGTTCTGTGCCCCAGGTTCTGCCCTTTTCCTAAGACTGACATATGGGATCTGCCTGTGGTAGAAATTGAGGGATCAGCATGGCCACTGCTTGACAGGGTTGTTCCTGCAAGACCTTCCTCCAAGGTTCTTTTTGTAATATTTAGTTTTCTTTCCTGTGCTCTGTCATGGGGTGGGTCACTTTGACCCACCTGTCTTTTCTTTCTCTTAGGACTTACATCTTCTAGGACCCATGAAATTATCCAATTGGAGCAGCGGGGAGAGCGCTTTTTGCCTGCTTGTGGAGTCATGACTGTAGCCATGCCAAAAGGTACTTGGAGAGGTGTGGACTCAGGTTGGGGTTCAATTCGTACCAGAGGCTTTCCAGTGGGCCCTGATGTTTTAGTGCCAAGGCAAGGGGCCATGGCTAATTTTTGTCTTTTCTTTCCCAATTGCCCACTTTTGTCTACTCTTGATTTCTGACGCAGGGCTTTCCTCCACCTCTCTCTTCTCCATATCTCACCTGCTCTCTCTGTAGTGCTCTCCAACAGTGGCCTTGTTTTGTATTCTTTTATGAGATGGTCAGTCAGGGGCAGCCGCAAGAGGATCACAGGAGAGGCTCAGGAAAAAACAAAGTTTGTTGTGCTCAACAGGTCCAGAGAGACTGTCACTGCATGCTATGAGTGGGTCGCATGGGAGGGAGCACCCAGGGATATAGGCCCAACCAAGCAGGGGGAAGCAGAAGGTGAGCAAGGATTGTAGACAAGTGCCTATCCTGGGGGTTGGGGGAAGTACACAGGAAGAGGCACCAGGGGATGTCATTGAAACCTTTAAATGTCCCTAGGTCATAGTCATGCGAGGGCAAGAAGGGGAACTCTTGGCAGACCAGCTTTAACACTTCAATCACTGGGGTGAAGTGCTCACCTGTCTGGTGGTCCTGAGGCAGCAGGAAAATTGAAGTTTTAAAAATTTACAGTACATTCAACTCTGGTGTTTTAACATCATTAACAACACTAATTGGAATGGATATTGCTTACCACCTGGGTTGTGCAGATGTTAAAGATGACCAGAATAGGTAAGCTTTGATAAAAGTGACAACTAAGAGGAGACCTATTAGGTATATGATGAGGGTGTGAAACCTAGGCTGCAGCCAGCTACTGCACTTAGAACTGGAAAGCCAAAAGCACAGGTCAGGCACCTCTGGGTTTAAGGGAATTTGGTGAAAGGTTTTGGTTATGTTATGAAAGATTTACCTTATGGCCTAATTCTAGGAACTGGGCCTGTACCTGTCCAGAGTTATTAATGTACATAAGGCAGGATAGACCCTAAATGGCACAGATACTCCCTGGCTAGTCAACAATCACAAGGCCATCTGTTATCCTTGGGCTTAGAGACTCATGGGTTTGTTGCATAAGGACAATGTTTTATACAGCCTTTTATGTCATCTGAGAGGACCTCTGAAAGGTGCTTGTTGGTAGTCTTGATAAAGACTGTTGTACTAGTCCCAACGCTGGCATCTCCCACAGTATGGCAAGTTCTGTTAAGATGGGAATAAATATTGTCCTTTTTGCCCCATGCTCTTAAGTTCATGGAAAAGCAGAGGTACTGAGTGGACAAAGAACTGTGGAGATCCCCAGTGTAACTACTGCATGCTGGGGTATAGTTTCATTGGAAGTTGGCAGGTAAAAGTATATAGGGTGCTGTGTCCATGAATTTGGGTCACAATAGAATCCAAAAGTCCCTTTGTGTGAAGCATAATGTGCTTGCAAAGTTATTAGCATGAGGAGGGTGAAGGTCCTCATGGGGGATTGGTCAAGTTCAGCCGCCTCCTGGGCACAAACAGTTAGCCTCTGAGAGTGACCTGATTATAATGGGCGGCCTTCCCAGGTGAGTGCAGTGGGATCAAAGGTGGTGGTGTAAGCAGATGTAGACCCTCACTGGGTCCTGACAGTACCAGTTGTGGGCAGTGATGAGGCTATTTAAATAACTCATGGACAGCTCAGAAAATGTATGTTGGGTCCCTTCTAAGGTAAAAGCAAATTGGGGCTGTGCCTGATTTGGTAATATACTAGCCATATCCACCATGTTAAAATAGTCACTGGGTGACCTTTGGAGGTCTTCATTTAATTTGATTATTTTAGGTATCAGAGCCTTGATGGGAATTTGAGCTTTGAGGTTTTGATAATCAATGATTAAGTCCGATTGTTGGTAGAAGCCTTTAAGACTGACCAGTTAGAACTAATGAAAGGAGAATCAGTGGGGATAATTAGTCCTTCTTGAATAGCCAGCAGGCTAGCAGTATCTTGTTTCAGGCAATACTGTTGCATGTTTACTACCTTCACCAGTAGGTTCTTACTTTGTGGTCTAACTAGCAGGACCAGAGACTTTGGCTTGTTCTAGCATTGTACACAATATGCTGGTTAATAAATGATGGGGCAACAATTTAATAAAAACTTGCAATATTCTTGTAGTTTAAAAGGGGTACCTCCTTGCAATTTGAATTGGTTGCCTGGAATGATGGTATTGTGGGCTCCTGAATTCAGTAGAGCTAGGAAATGAACCACCAGAGTTGTTTATGGGTGATTGTCCTGGGTAGTGTGACAGGGCCTGGGGACTGGCTGAATCCCCTTTGGGGAGGCCTTGGAGGTTGCCAGTTTCAGAACTGGAGGTATCCTTGGGTGGACTCAGAGAAGTAATTCCCTGAGCTGCCAGATCTGTGGGTAATGGGTGAGGCTCTTTTAATAATATCGCCTCTGGTTGTTGTAATTTTGGGGGTAGCTTACCCAGTATTTTTTTATGAAACACACCCAGCTGGAGGCGGTATGGGGGTGACAGCAAGTTGGGAAAGAAGGAGCAGGCTGAATGACAGGATTGGGCAATGCTAGGAGGTGGGTGGGATAAGCCAGACTTTATAAGTCTGGTGGGTGGAATTCTCATGGCAGGTGGGGAGATCCGTTCCATCCATGGCTTCATGTTAGCCATAAGGTTAAGAAATACCACCCTGTATCAGGAGGGGCACCTGCAAGAACAACTCTTGAACTCTGTGCCAAAGAGGGCTTGCTCTCGATTAGAAATGTGTTCAGGGTTTTCCTTGTCTGAATTTTCAAAAAAGTGATAGATCTGATGAACCACTGCAGTTTTTGTGGAGGAGCATATGGGCCTCTGTGATACTTTTCCACTGGGCATCTCTAGGCCATGAAAATCAAGTCAGTTAATAGCAGGGCTTCTGAATCCCAAGTGCTGGTAGAGGTTTCAGGTTCCTCATCTGAGGCTTTTATAATCTTATCAAGTTCTTCTGTCATGCTTGCCCTGGTGTTTGGGACCTCCTTTCCTCCCTGAGCTGCCTCGTGTCCTTGCTGCTCATGGGGTCCTCCACTGATATAGGAGCTTGTCAGGTCCATCACTGCACAGCAGGTCCTTCCTCACACTGAACCTCAGGCCCCTGATTCTGCCAGCAGTCCCAGGTACTCATAACTGGGTGTCACAGACACACATTTGTAAGGGTGCTGCCTCCTCCCACCAAAGTCGACATGCACCTCATCAGCACTTCTCTGCTTTCAGGTTGGTGGTGTGGAGCAGAGGCTGGGGAGTCACCTTCTAAGCAGAGTGTTACTGTAGGAGAGCTCAGAGCAAACCTTCACCAATACTGGAAGCTGCACTGTGGAGAGAAACCCTTAAGAAGAGAAGTGAATGGGCAGGATGAGAAGGACTTCCTGACTAGCTCTGGCGTTAACCATCAGGTGACTCACAGCAGAGGTGAGCCACACAGGAACACAAAAAGTAGGGAGGCCTTTCACTCTGTAAAAAGGCATTACGAATGCAGTGAATGTGGGAAAGCCTTTACTCAGAAATATTTGCTTGTTCAGCACCAGAGACTACACACTGGAGAAAAGCCTTATGAGTGCAATGAGTGTGGAAAATTATTTAGCCATAAATCCAACCTTTTTATACACCAAATAGTTCACACTGGTGAAAGGCCTTATGGATGTAGTGAATGTGGAAAATCCTTTAGTCGCAATGCCGACCTCATTCAACACCAGAGAGTTCACACTGGAGAAAAGCCTTTTGTATGCAATGAATGTGGGAAAGCCTTCAGGCATAATTCCACACTTGTTCAGCACCACAGAATCCACACTGGAGTAAGGCCTTACGAGTGTGGCGAATGTGGGAAATTCTTTAGCTTCAACTCAAGCCTCATGAAACATCAGCGAGTTCATACTGGAGAGAGACCTTATAAGTGCAGTGAATGTGGGAAATTCTATAGCCACAAGTCAAGTCTTATTAATCATTGGAGAGTTCACACTGGAGAAAGGCCTTATGACTGCAGGGAATGTGGAAAGGTTTTTAGCCAAAGTACTAGCCTCATACAGCACCGCAAAATTCACACTGGAGAAAAGCCTTTTAAGTGCAATGAATGTGGAAGATTCTTCAGTGAGAATTCCAGCCTTGTTAAACATCAGAGGGTTCACACTGGAGCAAGACCTTATGAGTGCAGGGAATGTGGAAAATTTTTTCGCCACAGCTCCAGCCTTGTTAAACATAGGAGGATTCACACTGGAGAAACGCCTTATGAGTGCAGTGATTGTGGGAAATCGTTTAGCCAGCATTTCAACCTCATTCAACACCAGCAGATTCACAGAAAAGTTTTGAATGCAGCTGTGGGAAAAAACAAAAAGCCTTTAACCAAATGTCTGCTCTGATTCAGCAACAGAAACCTCACAACCCATACAGGTCCTATGGATACAGAGAAACGGGAAGAGTAGCTTTAGCCAAAGGCTTAATTAACCTTGTTCAGCACCAGAAAGTTCAGACTAGAGAAAGGCCTTGGGAATGCAAGGCCTGTGCTGTCTCCTGGTCAACCTAACCTCAAGGGAGAAACTCTGAGAATAGCCTTGAACAGAGATCCAGCAATTGAACATCATTCATTCAAATATGCCCCTTGAAGGCAGGATGAAAATTCTTGGCATCCTGCCCTTCCTGAGAAGATAGCCCTCTGCCTGGGAGCTCCGGGGAGATAGAGCCCTGTGTTCTTAGCTGTATCAGTCTGGAATGGAGTTTTCATCTCTCTGAGTTTGGAGGAGGGGAGAGGGTGTGATGTTGGTTCAAATGTGACTGGCTCTTGCTGTTCTTACTGAATATTAGATTTTCCTTGAATAAATGCTTTTTCATTTGCCATATATCCTTAGGACTATTTCCAGAGACTTTAAATTGTGTTTTTAATTTCCACCACTCTTAATGGGATGCAGGCCCACAAAGCTGCTCACATTGTCATGCTGGAAGTTGATCCAAATACTTTACTTTTTAAGAAGTTACAAATTGTGTTCTAAATGGTTATGCCATTCCACATTTCCCCCTTGAGTATATTAGATGTCTAGTTTCTTCACATTCTGCTGATCTTTGTAGTAAGATACAGGCCATTTATTTTAGACACTCTAGGAGGTGTATAGTAGTATTCCTTAGTTTTGATTGGCATTTCCCTAATGACTCAGTGATATTTATCTGTCATCCATATATCTTCTTCAGTGAATTATTTGTTCATATCTTTTGCCTAATTTTAAAATAACTATTTTACAATTTTTTAAAATATATCTGGTGGGGTTCCCTGATGGTGTAGTGGCTTAAGGCTTCGGCGCTGGTGCTGTCAGCGCTGCGGCCTGGGTTCGATTCCCAGCCAGGGAGCTACCCACATACCAAAAATCAAAAAATAAAATAAAATAAAATAAAATAAAATATATCTGGATACAAGTTCCTCATTTGATACATGCTTGACCACAGTCTATGGCTTTGGTTTTCATTTCTTGGGAGTATCTTCCCTAGAGCAGAATTTCTTAATTTTCATGAAGTCTAATTTATCCATTTTGTTCATTTATTGATTATGCATTTGGCATTACATTTTTTTCCTTGCAGTTCTGTATTTTTGCCTGTTAATAAAAGCCTTATTGCTATGCTATTGGGGCCTTATGAGTCCTTTTAAATATCCAAGATTGTGAAATCTTTACAGACATAAATATAGATAAAGAACTCACTGTATTTAGTAATGTTTACATGTGTACATATGAGGTCTGACAATTAAGTTTGTGAACTCATCCTAGAAAAAGTGCTTACAATCAATAGCTTAATGTTTATTTGGGGATGAGTGGGTTAGGGAGGGGAGAAAGGGGAGGGGTGGGGAGGAGGTGGGGGAAGCTAAATATAAGGTGATGGAAAGAGAAGTCACATTAGGTGGTGAACTTACTATACATCAAGTTGACAATGCACTGTAGAGTTGTATGCCTGAAACCTATGTAATTCTTGCTAACAGATGTCACCCTAATAAGTCTAACAATAAAAATGAATTTTAAAAAAAAAATCCTGCTCATGAAAAAGAAAAAAAAAAGAAAAAGTGCTTACATACCTCATTGCTGAATATCACTATGGTTACATTTGAAGTACTCTCCTTGGGAAACTATGCACTGACAACAGTGCCTATTCCACCCTTCAAAGCAACTGTGGAACTCTTTTGCTGGAATGGCCATCAGAGCTGTTGTCATCAAAATGTCTTACTTGCAATATTGCCTTTATCTACAGGTAAAGAAAAAAGTCATTGGGGACCAGATCAGGTGAGTAGGGAGGGTGTTCTAATACAGTTATTTGTGCACTAACTAAAAACTTCCTCACAGACAGTACCATGTGAGCTGGTGCTCACATTGTTGTGATGCAAGAGCCATGAGTTGTTGGCGAAAAGTTCAGGTCATTTTCATCAAAGCTTTTTCACTCAGTCTTTTCAGCTCTTCCAAATAGTAAACTTGGTTGACTGTCCTGTTGGTACAAATTCATAATGAACAATCCCTCTGATATAAAAAAAAAATGTTAGCAACATCATTTTGACTCTTGATTCCGACAGAACTTTTCTGGTCATGGATAACTGGCTGACTTCCATTGTACACTTTGACACTTTGTTTCAGGGTCGTACTGGTACACCCATGTTCATCACCAGTGATAACACGTGCAAAACATCATCTTGCCTCTTCAAAAGGTCTTGGCCAACTTCAACTCTCCTGTGCTTTGTTCATCTATGAGCCCCTTCAGGACCAGTTTTGCACACACCTTTCTCATGCCAAGATTTTCAGTTAAGATTTTCCTGTTTATCGATGTTTACAAGTAAACATCTGTTATGCTTCTCATAGTCAGCTGACGATTCTGACAATTTGATGAATTTTTGCAATGTTTTTGTCAGTTCTGCTCATTACTGGCTGCCCTGATCTCTTCATCAGTGATGCTTTCTCTCCCCCTCAGAAAAATGTTTAACCCATTTGTACACTGCCATTTTCTTCATGGCATTATCCCCATAAACTTGAACTAATATGTCCCTGATTTCACTTCCACTCTTGCCAAGTTTAACAAGAAATTTAATGTTTATTCGTTGCTCTAATTCAAGCTCTGACATTCTTGTAATGGCACAGAAAAACGCAATAGTGAATGTTACTCATCAAGACACCACCACATGTCCACATGAACACAGTTGTGAGATGCAGATAAACCAAGGTTATGAAACTTTACTGAGATGTTTGTATAGTGCTGCCAACACAGTGGCAAGTTCATGGACTTAATTGTCAGACCTTTTATATGCCAGCCTGGGCCTCAGTTTCCCTTGTATAAAAGGCACCTGTGGGCTCCGGGGAGTGTGCAACCTGGCGAGGATCGCCTCTCCTACAAAGGTGTTGAGGTGGGTCTATTCTGTTCCATCTTCCTTACTTAGTTCCTGAGAGCTGTCTGGGAATTGACCACTGGTATGCACAGATCCACCACAGCCACTATGATGTCATCAGAAGCCTCACCCCACATTCCCCAGGAAACGCCTCCCTCCTTTGTCATCACTAGAGTGGCATCTGCCACCAATACACATGCATAGCCTTCTGGGTAATGTAGTTCCTGTCCATCCCACCAGGGTAGGACGGCCCCTTCTCAATCCTCACCTCAATGGCCAAACAGCCCCTTGTTTCGGAGGGTCACTGGGAAATAATGCTGCATGGTTCCAAATACAGTGACTTCAGTAGGCATGTTGGTCAAAGCCCCATCCTGAGAGATTTATAATAGGCCTCT
This sequence comes from Lyroderma lyra, assembly GCA_004026885.1. NCBI lineage: Eukaryota > Metazoa > Chordata > Mammalia > Chiroptera > Megadermatidae > Lyroderma > Lyroderma lyra. Next base: position 75,900 of record PVJL010005202.1, on the reverse strand, counting down.
GCTTGTGCAGCCTCTTCAACCTCTCAGACCCTCAGGAAAAATATACAATTAAAAAATACAATAAATAGAAATAAATCCTGGGGATGTAAGTATAGCGTGGTGACTATGGTTAATGACACTGTATTAGTTCATTACTTTTTTGTTTTATATTCCACTTATGGGTGAAATCATAGGGTAAAAATGTAACAAATTAAGTAACAAAGCAAAAACAAACACTGATAGAGACAACAGAATAGTGGTTACCAGAGAGGAAGAGAGGAGGGAGGATGAATTGGGTAAAGGGTGTCAAATATATGGTAACTGAAGAAAATCAGACTTGGTTGTGAGCATACAATAGAGTGTACAGATATGGAATTATAAAGTACATCTGAAATTTAATGTTATTAACCAGTGTTACATCAGTAAATAAAAAATTTAAATGTATTAAAAATATTTTATATAGGTAATAAAAAGGTATTACCTTGCTTGCAGTGTCTCTGTGTGCTAACATTAAATGGTGCTCTAATTCAGTGGTCCCCAAATCAGTAGCATCAGCACCACCTGGGAATTTGTTAAAAAATGCATGTACAAGGGCTCCACACTACCATCAGTCCATGGCCTGAACTTGCAGTTCCCAAGAGTACTAAATCCTGGGGAAGTGTGAAAACTAATCACTGAGGCCCAAGAAAATAATCCTATGGAGGAGCACAAGTGAAAAAACATAGAGAAGACATGATTTCACAACCACTTCTGCCTATATTCCATTGCCCCAAACTCATTTATGTGGCTCATGTAAAGGAAGTTGGTATCCATTAAGAAAAAATTATATTGGAGTGCATCTACCCAGTTTCTGGTATGATTAATCAACTACTCCTTTTATTTCCTCCTACACATTCAACATTATTACCTTTTGGGTGATAACCCAAAATCCCATGCCTCCATCTTAATGTTAGTATTTTTTTTCCTAAGACCAGAAGGCTATAAAACAAAACAAGTTACTTGTTGCCGCTCACTCCCAATATAATTTGTTCTGGAACACAGTGGAAGAACCTATTCATGAATCTGCTGAAGAAAAAGCCTGCCAACTTAGATTTCTATTATATATATGGCAAAACTGTCATTCAAGAAAAATTATGAAATAAGACTTTCCAGCCAAAAAGGAAAATCTTAATGGAATAGTTAACACATAAAATGAAGTTCTAAGGTTATATATTTGTTATGATAGAAAAACTGGAGATCCAGGAGGTGAATTCATATGTGGATTGATGTAACTGTTCATTATTTGCATTAAGCACAAATAACATTTCCTTGTGGAGTTAGAATGATAGAATTAACATGCATAGTCTCAACATATATTGAGATAGGATGTAAGTCCCTTACACTGCCTGAGAAGAAGAAAAAGTATAACTTTGTGTTCTCCTGTTTTCAGTGTTTGTAAATTTTAGCTTAAATAACAAGCAGACTCAGAGTATTATGCTTTACAAACTAGAATAAAGAAAATCTGGATTATAAATAATAGAACTTATTTTTTAAAGGACCAGAAAAAGAAGTGAGGCAAAGAAATCCACAAAATAAGAGGATATATTTAAACAAAATAGATCTACTATCAACTAGTAAGTATGGAGTAAATTAAACTAGTAGTTAGTACTTTTTGATGGCTCAAAACTCCCTTACAAGGGATTTAATTTTCATCAATAAATTTCAAGCACAGTTTCTGAATTTCCATTCAAAGCACAACTAACATTCCACAGCATCCTCAGCCACCCCGTCTCCACCATGGGAAAGAAACCAAAGGGCAGAGAAGAGTGTCCTGGCTTTGGCTGTTGGGAAACTAGGACTTTAGGTCACCAGAACCCATAACCAAGCTTCCTAAGGCCTAAAATCATCTGTGATATCATCAGGACCTACAGTATATATTTTTTTTTCCCTCAAATCACATCACAACTGGTGAGGAAAGAATAAGATGGCACAAAGGAGTAACATGAGTGACAATATTTTTAATAATAACTGACATTTAAGCATATCCACATACACAACACCATATGGGCGATGTAAAATGGGCAGGAATTGGGGATGGCTGGATGAGGTGTCTGATGGATGCAGAAGGCCTGAGGTCTTGTTCAAGGTTGTTTCTGACATTCTCAACTTCTTGGATGGCAGGGTCACTCACTAAAACTGCTGTTCCCATGGAGGTCCCAACAAGTCCCTGTGGAATCTCAGAGATAACAGTCCTCTCCCAGTATGCAGGCTTGCAGTGACCCTCCACTGCCCAGCTCTTGGCCACTTACCTGGGGAGGTGCTTTGGGAGAGGCCTCTCTTCTCCATCCACAGCTTCTGCTCAGACGCAAGTGACACCCTGTTCATTGAGATATAGGATGAAAGTGTTTTGTAAAGACAAAAAAGAAGCTCTCCATAGATATAGGGTTCAGGACAGGGAGATTTCAGAATGATGGTGCTCCCAAGAATGCAAAGAAAATGCTGACCTATGATCTGGAAATCAAGGTACAAACACCACCATTGTGTGGGAAGGCTGCAGAGGGTGATGCTGGCTGTGTGTACACTACTCTCCATCCTACAGAAACCAATACCATTCAGGAGAGCATCCCTTTCACACATAGCCATAGGACCCTGGGACCATGACCCCCATCCTAGCTGTTTTCTAATGAATCTAAGTCAGTGCGTCTCGCTGTCCCTGTGTTTCTCTCACCACCACAAACCAGGTCTCTGAGGTGAGCTGCAGACTTACACTTGTAAAGCTCTCTGGATAGTTCTCGTGTCCAGGGAGTTATGAAGGCTCTGGTCTCCATCAGTCTGAAAATGATACCCTCAGTTATCAGCTGTCTGAGGCAAACAGGTGACTGAAGCTTATCATTCAATCAGAAAGCAGAGCCTGACCCCTGCTCCAGGTAGAGGGAACAGGAAAACAGAGCACACGCTTGGTTTCAGTAACTTGCTGTAGTCTGCAGGCAGCTGAGCTGGGACTGAGCAGGCTGTCTGGTTCTGAAGCCCAACCTGCTGAGCACTGCACTGGGGAGCAAATGGCTCTCAGGCCCTGTGTGGGGCCAACAGCCAAGAAAAGGTGAGCCATTGAGTAAGGTATGGGGGGAATTGGAGGATTTAACTTTCGGAGACCAGAGCATTGTGGGAGGGAACAATGTGGTGATTTCCAAACTTGTTGGTTTGAAACCACAAGAAAAGTAGACACAAGGAAACACCCACACGACTTGGGTAAATGAGGACATTTACAAAACATCAACTATCATCTCCTTTCAGCATCATTTCACAAAGGAAAGGACTTGTACCACCAAAGGCTGAGGGTGGCATCTCACTATGTTAGCATTTTACCTTTCTGAGAAACTCACAGCAATGGCTTTATTTTCCATACACAGTGGGGCAGGGGAGCCTGTCATTCCAGACCTGACTCCTGCTTTGGTGCTCTCGGTTCTCACCAGGCAAAATGAAAATCTGCAATTCCACCCAGTTCAGCCTTGCCTCCCAGTATTTGCACCTATTGGGTTCATGTGCCTGGGAGACCCCTTCACACCTTGTCAATTACCTGAGGGAGTTGTGAACACTTCCCTATCAACCTGGGCCTAGATTCAGTACACTAGGTTGGGAATGACCAGGCTTCATGGTCCCCGGATTCAAAGGCAGAGTTAGGGAAAGTGAAGAAACCTAGGACAACACCATGCTCCATATGGAGGTGGTGGAGAGTATTTACCAAATTTCATTTTCTGCTGGGACAGTGGACATCTGAACCCTGAGATAAATGTTTGGGTTTTCTTAATCTCAATCTGTTTGCTATAATTGCAATGATAGTATTTGCCAGGAGGAATTGAAATTAACTCTGAACACAATGTACGGAAAGCAAACTACTCCCTACAAGTCTACTAGCAAGCTTTTGCACAATGTTACCAATTACTCTATGCTATGAACTAATATTTATTCAATAAAAGTTCACTCTGAGAAAGTGCCTGTGACCTTCATCTCACCTGGGCCTCATTATACCATCATTGTAATGTCATAGATATGCCCAGAAGTTCATTAATATCATTACAACAGACTGAACTCTGGGAAAGGGCAAGCGCAGTTAGAAGGCATTATGTAATAGGCCCCATGTCAATCAGACTTGTCAATCAAGAAACTCCATGCCCAAAAGTGTCTCCCCTGAAAACATGGAAGAAAATAAAAGTACCAAAGCCTCGTTAATCGGGGCTCTTGAGCCATTTTCCTGCTCGAGCTCGCTCCTACCTCTTTGAAGTGTACTTTCTCTTCAATAAACTATGTTTCACCTCTTATATAGTATCTGTGTTACTGAGGAACTACACATGATTGTGGCTACAAGGCTCCATGTCCTCAGATCAGAATGTGACTTCTCAACCCCTAGTTAGCCTCACTGTGTCACTATAATAGTCAAGGGTGACTTAAGGTTTTTGTCTCAGCTGAGAGGATGGATTTATCATTAACCGAAGTGGGAAGTGGTGGTGGTGGTGCAGATGGAGGAGCTTAGAAGGAAATGTTAGGATCTCACTTTTGAACTTATTTGTTTTAAAAATCTATCAAACATCCAAGTGAGGCAGACTGTAAGCATTTCAATATAGGACTTATTTTGGTAAAAAATGCCAGCATTTTTATTCATTGATGGGGTTGATTTGCAGATGCCCATAGCTATGCAATTCAGTCTCCCCAACAGAAGAAATTAATGTTCAGAAATAACACAAAGTAAAATATCTCATATATGAATTTCTGCCACTGCAGGTAAGTCCAATGTTTTAGAAAAAGTAAACACAAAAAGCAGTTTTATTACACAGACCTGGAATGTCTCAGTGTAGAACATGTGACACCATTTAGGCACTAGAGCTCTATATGTAATCACGTGGAGGTAGGGTGAGGCCACACATTTGTTTAGCGTTTTTCCTTGCCTCATTCTTCATTCTTCAATTTCTCCTGATGATTTCCCCTCAGTAAATCACATGTTGTTGAACCCTGTGCCAGGTTCTGCTTCTACAAACCCAATCTTAGGCAGAACACATTTAGTCAAAACATAAAATATTAATCATATAAAGTATATCAGGGACATTAAAATTTCCTTTCCATATGAAGATGAACAAAGGAAGTCAGGAAAATTTGCTTAAGTGTGTCCCAATGTGAACCAGGGTGTGCAATTTTAGAGGAGGGTTAGAATGTGATGGTGAACTTCTTTTTATGTGTGTGTGTCGGGGTGCCTGGCCCCCTGGCCAATTCCTGGTCAGCATGGGACACGGTGTTGTCTGCTGTGTGATTTACGTCTGCTATCGATATCAAATCTTTGGCAAAATAAACTCTTTATTAATAGCAAAATGATTAGGGTACAAATAAACACTGAGTAGTTTATAAATTCTGAATAGATGGAATACAAATTGCAATGTTAGCATTCTGCCAATTGACATTTCTACTGGAAAGACATCTTTTCCTTATTATAATGTATACATAATAAAAAGTAAATCATTTTAAAAAGAAACAATGTATCGAATTCACACCAAATTAGCAGGGCTCTCTTCAATTTTGCCTCTCTTCATGAAATCAGGTCATGCTTCTCCACTCTTATAGTAACTAACATGATATGTGACATACAACTTTTTAAAGAATATTTTATGAAATTAAAACTCCTTTGATTCAGAATAATAATTTTTGTTATTCTTTTAAACCTGTAAATAATTCTATCATGTAAATCAACTTGTCTCAAATTATTTACAACATATAGATAGTTTATATAAGGAGCCTCCAGTTTTTTAATAGTAATATTAATGCTGCAATGGCAAGGATTTCACTCATATTTTAATTTAGATTGCTTAATTATTTCACAATAGCCAAACTGAAAACAGTTAATCCTTACAGATTTGATATGTGGATGTTTTGAATTTAATAAGTCATTATGTCATGGTTTTCATGACTTAATGGATGGATAGCTGGATGGACAGATTTGTGCTAAGTGGCAGCTTACTCTCCTCTTATTATATTTCCTCTGGCAGGATTGCCAGATCTAGGCTGACTAGCCATATCATTTTAAACAGGACAGAAAACAACATATGAACAGCCTACTGACACCGTGAATTTATCCCAGTGAAACTAGGCTGACCATATGTACCATCTGAAACAGGATAGTACTGTAGTTTTCTGTCCTATTTAAAACGAACAGTACATCTGGTCATCCTAAGCAGGTCTCAAATGGTTGTATTTTACACTAAATAATTCTTTAATTTTGGCAGTTCCTTCTAGTATAGATGTTCTTAAATATTGGGGGGCACATCAAAATAATTGGAGAAATAAGAACAAGTTCCCAGCTCACCAAAGTCAGAAAAGAACTGAGCATTTGAATTGATACCAAGTTCTACAGGTGATTTTGAAATGACATGGTTTGAATACCTTGGCTCTCAGAGGATTAAATGAGTGAAAACACATAGAAATTTTAAAATTGAACCTGGGAGGGTCTTAAAATTGTTGTTACGGTTAGTGTAGTAATATAAGACTATGTGAGTGGTTATAAGTAGAAAAGCATTTTGTGGATTATTAACTTGCAGTGTATGTCTCCTGGAAGGCACACTGAAAGTCCAAGAGAAAGCACAGGGTGGAGAACAAAACCTCCAGCCTCCTAGGCAGAGATCTCGTGGAGACAGGGAGATTCTTTAACAAGATGAACTCCCAAACAAGTAGAATGAACTCATTGCCGGTTAACTGCTTCTACAGAGGGAGTTTGCATTTCCTGTTGGCTACTATACTGAATGGGAGAGAACTGAATTTCCCAGGCTTAGAAAGGTCCTTCAAGACCACAATAAAGTATTTTTTATTGAACGGAGCCAGGGATACATTGCAAAATGTCTCATTGTTGAGCACACATCCAATTACAGTCATCAATTGTGAAGTGCCACCATAGAAGAGAGTTAGAAATGAGCATGAGTTCTGAAGATTGGTAGACAGAGTGTCAGACCCAGAGTATTTGTCTTCCTCCCTCACACATCCTCTTTCTGCCCTTTTCCTTTCAAAGGACCCAGCACTGATGTCCAGACAACACAATAATTCCCAAACCCATGAGATAATACAACTCTTTGCCTGGATTTTTATGCTTTACCCATTTATAATTTATGATCCCCATGGTTCTTCCTTTTCTATTAATGGATACAGAGCTAAAGACACCAACATGAATATTACTGGGCTGTGGTTGGACAAGGAAACCCATTGATAAAAGAGATGTCAACACATAATTCTGTGTTCACCTTCCACCGGCCTGGATTTACAACTATAGTCATCCAAAAAGTAAAAATAGTGTAGACTGAATAAAAGGTAACAAAAGACCTCACCAGAATAAGGATGGTGTACATGGCTCTGGCCTCATGGGAGAGTCTGGAAATCTGTTGCTGTGAATGTGTTGGACTTGCTGCTGGTGCCTGAGTAGGATGAAGACCATGGGGTCGCCATGCTGTACATCAGATCCCCTTGACTCGTTTATTTCATCACTGGAAGATTGTGTATTTTGACTCACTTCACTTGTTTTGCCCAACTACCCAATGTTACTCCACACCTGCCCTATTTTACATAAATTTTCCTCTACCACTTCAAGTAATTCCTGAGCTGTAGTCCTCCAGACATCCACTTTCACATGCAAATTTTAGCTCTGTCAGGTAAAATGTAATCATTATAGTAGTAATGTATTAATTAAAAAAATAAATACAGCATTAATAAGGTAGAGAGACAAGAATAAAATTTTATGCCATTTTCTTGTGTTAGACCTTTGACTTATACAAATTTAAACATTTTACATATTTTTTAAAAACATCAAACCATAGCAAAATTTAAAAATCTATAAAATAAAAAGCAAAATGATAAAAAGAAGAACAACCTGACCTTTATTGTGTGTTGGCCTCAAGGCCTATCCAGACAAAGAAAAAGCCTTCAGATGGTTTTAAAATCCAGACACCCCCACACACACACACACACCCCCTTAAGTAAAGTAGTAAAATCTGTATAAAATCAGAGCACACTCTCATTGTCATGTACAATGTTACCATTGGAGGAAACTGAGTGAAGTGTACATAGGATCTCTCTGTATTATTTCTTACAACCTCATGTGAATCGGCAACCATCCCTATAAAAATTTCAGGGAGTTCCCTGGTGGTGTAGTGGCTTAAGGCTTTGGCGCTGGCGCTGTCAACGCTGCAGCCTGGGTTCGATTCCCAGCCAGGGAACTACCCACATACAAAATAAATAAATAAATAAATAAATAAAGATTTCAGTTAAAAATTTCAAGGAATAGATGTAAGGTAAAATGACCTGTAAAGATACCTTATAGTCCTATCTGTAATTATTTCTTAACAAAATCCATTGGTATTGCTACATTAAAATAAATAAGCTATCAGCTAAAATTTTGCCCAATTTAAAACTCTATGAGAATATTAGAATCTGAAATAAATAATAGCAGAGACAATATTCACAAAGATACAGCATTATCTAGGTATGTTATTTAATGTAATTGCAGTCCAATGATAATATTTCTAACATTTTTGAGTAATTATAGAATATGAAAATAAATACAAATTAATAGAGAATGGAGATGATGGCATTAAAGAAAACTTTATGCTGAAAATGGAAAAATGAAGTCATCGGCACAAAACAAGAAACATAATAAATAAATACATACATATATACCCACATATATTTTTCCTAAACAATAAAATCAATTTGGGGAGAAATTATTTATTTATTAAATGGCACTAACACATTAGAAATAAAGGTATTTCAACCTCACAATTAGAACTAAGTAACACACTGGATCTAAACAGTAAAGAGGACAAATCTGCTATGTAATTTGAGTTGTGGAAATCATCACAGTAAATGGTCCAAAACAATCATGTTTTCATTTTATAATAATAAATAAGAAGATTGGTAGATATTATATTAAACAATAAATTAGAATTGAACACAAAAATATTTCATTAGGTAAAACAGAAGAGGAAGCTATCAACCATAACCTCAATAATAATGTTAGACCACTAAATCCAAAAACAAATGATGACAGTGTATATGAACAGGCACTACTTAATAGACACACTCATTTACAAAATGTTTGTGTCTCACAAGTGATCATAAAAATGCCAATGAAATTGACTCAACCTCATTAGCTCTCAGGGAAATGCAAATCAAAACCACAATGAGAGACCACCTCACACCTGTTAGAATGGCTGTTATCAACAAGACAAGGAATAACAAGTGCTGGAGAGGATGTGGAGGAAAGGGGACTCTCACACACTGCTGGTGGGAATGCAAATTGGTACAACCACTGTGGAAGGCAGTGTAGAAGTTCCTCAGAAAATTGGGAATGGAGTTACCATATGACCCAAAAAACTTGAAAACCTTTGTCCGCAAAGACTTATGTACCCCAATGTTCATCGCAGTGCTGTTCACAGTGGCCAAAACATGGAAACAACCAAAGTGCCCTGCAACAGATGACTGGATAAAGAAGCTGTGGTCTATATACATAATGGAATATTACTCAGGTGTAAGAAAAGACGAAATATTGCCATTTGCAACAAAATGGATGGACCTGGAGATCATCATGCTTCGTGAAATAAGCCAGACAGAAAAAACAAAGAACTGTGTGACATCACTCATATGTGGAATAGAAAACTGAAAGCAACAAAGAGAAAAGAAATGAACAAACAAACAAACAACCCATGGACACAATCAATAGTTTAATGTTTATTTGGGGATGAGTGGGTTAGGGTGAGGAGAAAGGGGAGGGGGTGGGAGAGGAGGGAGGGGAAGCTAAATATAAGGTGGTGAACTTATTATACAACAAGTTGACAATGCACTGTAGAATTGTATACCTGAAACCTATATAATCTTTGCTAAAAGATGTCACCCCAATAAGTCTAACAATAAAAATGAATTTAAAAAAAACAGATGCACTCATTTACAAAATGTATGTGTCTCACAAGTGATCATAAAAATTCCAATGAAATTGAAAAGGATGTTCTATTATTTTCTACTCTAACATGTATCAATTTGGCAAAATATTATTGTGGAGCTTATTTCTCTGATACTAAATTTCCTTTTCCATTCATATCACAAACAATAATTAATCAAAGAAGATTTAATTATTGGAGTTCACTAAGTTGGCAAGAAAATGAGAAGATATTTTAAACTATTTTTGTGTGGACAAGTTTACAAGATTAGATCACATCTTTTTAAAACTTATTCAGTTTGATTCACATCCTTTACTTCAATAGCAAGTTTTGTTTAGAATCTTAAAGATTTACTTTTTTCAGAGTAATTTATTTTGGATTAAGAGAAGTACAATCTGATTTTTTTCAATCCTATTGCAGTTTCTTAATCACAGTAAATACATTACATAATTCAAGTCATTCATGTTTAAGGGACTCAAAATAGATAACCACCGGTGGGGACATTGTAGGGGATGGAAGTACTGACCCCAGTGATCATGGCATTTTATGGATAGCGATAGGGCCTTTGACAAGGAGATGCAAAGAAGGAATTCACCCAGCATGAGGTTGGCCAGAGGAGTGTCTCAGAGGTCTTACTGTGTATGTATATTTGAAAATCTAGAAGCTTCCCCACCAATTGTAACACTGTTTTTTCTCAGGATTTAGGAAAATGGGTAAAGGAAGGTAGATAGTGTGTCAAAGTGAATATTTACTCTAACTTTAAACACATGGGTTTATTCAAAATATTCTGATAAAATCTATAATTGTGTAATACTATCATTGAAATGGAAGATATAGGAAATCACTATTTAATGAACATAGATTACAAAACAAGGACAGTGATGCAGAATAAGAGAAGGGACAATGGAAAGAACCAGGAATTGTCTTCCAGAGGAATCACAAGGAGACATGAAATAATAGAAACATGCCAATAGGATGGACTATGGGAATATGACCTCAAATAGAGAGCCTAACAATCATGACCTTGCTGAGGGTATGGGTGACTCCAGTCCCTAAAGAACTGCAATGATTGCAGAGCAACAATGCCTCCTGACCTTTCCTGAGCGAAGGGCTTCTATAGAGACACAGGGAGAATAGATCGGTGTCTCCAGCTCTCAGTCACTGAACAACAGACCTGTTCTTCTCACAGGGTGTCTGCTCAGAAGCTTTATTGTTTTATTTGAAAAAAATGTTATAAGTGGGACAGTGTTTGGGGTGAAACCAGAGTAAAGCTAAGACATAGTAGGCATAGATAGATAGATAGATAGATAGATAGATAGATAGACAGAGAGACAGACAGGCAAAAATACAGGAATGGGTCAATCCAGGAAGGCTGCCCTTGCAGGATAGAGAAAGTGTCAGATTAGTATGAGAGTGTTAGGAGAACATTTATACTGTATTTTGAGATTTAAAATCCTCATTATTCCTTTCCCATATCCCTACAATCTTTTAGCCATTTTCATTTTATGGAATATTTTCATTTCTGTGCCTGACAGATAAATGAATCTTTCATTGGTCTAAATAAAAGGTGTGGGTACAACCTTGCAGGGATGAGAGAAATTTAGACACAAATCATTCAAGACTCCATTTAGCACAACACAGCCCGATCAATACAAAACACAACAACATACACACACCAGCATCTGATGTCCCACAAACACTAGGTATCTACTCAGACTGGGAGCTCATCTTCTTTATTTTATTACTTGAAATATAAATGTATGACAAAACCTTTAGAGGGAACTCTGTTATGGTCCCTGTGTTTAGTGAGAGGCAAATGAGAGAAGTTTTAGAAACAATATAACTGAGGAGAAAGGAAAGATGTCAGACAGGCCTGAAGTGATTTATAAGAATAAGTAACACACCCCTGGTTTCTTCAGCTAATGTCTTTCCTGTTTGTAAGTTTTTGGATCGCTCTGCATCTATCTGTCTGTCTGTCTATCTATCTGTCATCTCTCTAGGTTTTTTTCCCAACTCAGAAAACAATTTTTAAAAGACTAGTTAATCCTAGATTTGCTGAGATAAGTATTTTCTAAGAATCTGATACCTGAACAGAAGAGCCATTCACCAAATATGGATTAACTCTGAAGCCAAGGGACTACCCTGGCAGCATTTGTGTAAGTGTCTGAATGGGACCGAGGAGAATGAGAAAAAAAGGTTTGGCTCATGAGTTTATTTGTTGGCTGGGAAGTGATTATCATATCACCTGTAAGAGAAATGATGGTGTTTGCATGGGGAGTGAAGATTATCTCTGAAAAACATTTGGGGTTGTGCAAACCACTGAAAGCTATTAGTAAGATCCACTCAGAGTGGCAGAAACACAGGGGAAGAACTTGTTTTTGAAACAATAAAGTCCTAATGTGCAGAATACCATGTTATGCAACAAGTGAGAGAAAAAAGCTGATCTAATGTTCGTCCAGGATTCTTAGTCAGTCTGAGGCTTTATTTTCAACCTAGGATTTTTTCCCATTCCTGAGGGCACTGAGCATAGTGATATTGAGGGAAAAGACAGTGTGAATAAAATTAGAGAGTGTATGAGATTTGTGCAAATACACAGGAAGTCCGGGTTGTCATGTTTGTTTAGTGAACCAATATTTTTTTGTGGAGGTTATATGTTTCAGGCCTTTTCTAGGCATCTATCAGTGCACAAATTAGAAGTAAGCACCTTAGCACTTACTCTGTAGTGGATGGAAAAGACCATAAACAATGCATGTGTGATGTGAAGTCACAAGTAGATGAGAAGGTGATGGGTCCTATGGAAAAAGGAGAACAGGGTACAGGTGATGAAAAGTTTGGTGGTGAAGGATGGGTTCAAGTTGTAACTTGGGTGTCAGTGTTTGGACTCAGTGAAGACCACATCTGAGGAAATATTTTATGTGATGCTGAAGACACATTTATTTCTTCCTTTCCAATTCTTACCTATTTTTTTCCGTCTTACTGCTCAAAATAGGATCTTCACTAAAGAATAAGAGTGCAAAGAGCAGGCATCCCCCTTTTGTTTTAATCTCATGGGAAGATTTAAGAATGGACCGTGAGTCATGATATTTGTCACAAGATTTTTGTAAATTTTATTTTTAATATTATAGTGGAAGATCCCTTCTATCTTATGTTCTTATATGTGTGTGTGTGTGTGTGTGTGTGTGTATAGATAGATATAGTGTGTTTTTGTGTGTGTATCTATACACACACATACACTTTTGAGCATTTTGACACTTGGACAATATGTTGGAAATGATGCATCCCTTGGCCAAAGATTACTTTTTTGTATACCCTCTATATAAATGGACATTATCCTACATAATCTGAGTACAATATTCAAAATCAAGAAATTTAATATTGATGTAATAGTATTACGATTCACAGACCATAATTGAATTTATGATTAAAGACTATATATGCATTTATTTTTTGTCTTACTAGGAATTATTATTTTTATTTTATATGTAAAAATATATAAGATTTAAAAATTATTTTTATAACATAGAGCTCTTTTCTGATTCTACATTCAATTGTACATATTTTTGTTTTTATGAGTGTCCACTTAATAAAGTGCCATGTTGCACATATTTATTCCAAAACTTTGCTTCTATATTTTGAAAAGTGACATAATACAGAAAACACATTTCCATGGGCAGTTTAATAACTACTTTTACAGTTAACATCTGTTTAATGCTTAACCCTGGTCAATAAATGGGTTTTTCACAGCATTCCAGAAGACTCATGTGCTTTCTTTTTTCTTATTTTTATTTTAAAAAAGATTTTTAAAATACTTTTGTGTTAGACTTACTGGGGAGACATTGGTTAGCAAGAGTTACATAGATTCCAGGTGTACAATTCTACAGTGCATCATCTATTGGTTGCATTACATGTTCACCACCCAGTGTGAGTTCTCTTTCTCATGTGCTTTCTTTCCAATACAGTTACCCATCCCCAAAAGTTAACAATTTTGTGATGTTCAAAGTATGAATTTTTTAAAATCATTTTACCAACTGTGTGGTGAATATCTACCTATGTAGCACAGGTAGAATCTTCTTTTTTGGAAACTACAAATGGAACCTGTGGACGCTGAGAAAGAAGATACCTGCCAAGAAGGGCTCCTGGTGGCCAACTAGGCTCAAATTTAAAAACCAAACCAACAACAACAAAACCAGAGTCTAGCAGTTATTTCTAAACAGGGCCCTCTCAACCAAGCCACACTACAGGGAGAAGCCTGCACTAAGGTGCCTGCCTCCTGTACTGAATGGCCTGCCTTATCTCCCACACTGAACAACGTGTTTGCACTTTGTACCTGCAATCTGAATGCGCCCTTAGAAAGCAGTTCCAGGAGTTGCATTTCAACCAATAGGACTGAGACTTTCACTGTCCAATCAGAGATACGCAGCCTCATCCCAGTTAGTATCATCACCAACCAATCAGAGCAGCTCCATTCTAACCAATCAGGACAGTGCCTTTTGGACCAATCAAAATGCAAGAATTTGAAGTTATCATTTGCATGAGGATGGACCAATCAGAGATCAGGGAAGGGGATTCTCACTATATAAGTCAGTTCCCCTCTATCTCACCTCTGGCACATTTATTTTCTACCAAAGACTGGAGACTGTGTTCCCCAGCTGGACCTGAACCACCCAAAGTCTCATGGGACCAGAGCAGAGCAGATAGGTGGAGTTGACTTGCCCCACAGCCACCTCATAATCATGTTGTTCCACAACCATTCAGTTTAATAATTGAGGTATTACACTATTGAGCTCTTCCACAACCCTGCTGTTCTCTCAGTCACGCTGTACCACAATTGACCTGTTTGTACTGAATAAAGTTTCCTTCTTTACTGCACCCCATTTTTGGGGATTCCTATTGGTGTTAAATTGACACCAATGACCATTGGTTGATACACCGTATAATAAGGATTACTACATGCTTTTTTCTATTTGCCCAATAAGATGTTCGCATTTTACATTTGTTTTTGCATGTTTATCTAGTACCTGGCTCTCTGAGAAGTAGAAAGCTAAGTCCAGCCAATTAGAATATGCCTTCTCAGCTTTAGTTTTTCACAATCTAGCTTCAAAACTTCCCTTTGCCCTATATAGGGAAAGTAACCCTGCTATAACCAATTAGCCATTGCCTAATATAACTTCCTTGTACTCTTGCATTTTTTCTATGTAATCTTTGCATTCTGTACATGTATTTGTGGAGTTCCTTTCTGTTTTCTAGATTGGATGTTTCCTGGTTCATGAATCACTAAATAAAAGCCAGATATATCCCAAATAAGTCTATGTGAAATTTTCTTTTAACACGTGTATCAAGATCTTTTCATTTTTGTATTCTCTGGTATAAAAAACATAAAATTTAATCTTACCTTCCCATATAAAAGGTTTTTTATTTGTTACTTTTTTTGTTTATTTTAAGCCCCATGACTTAAAAAGACTTGCCATGTTTCTGGTTTATATACAAGGTCAGACAATTTATTTCACACACTCATCCTAGAAAACGTGCTATATATCTCATTGCTGAATATCACTATGGTCACCTTTGAAGTACTCTCCTTGGGAAGTGATGCACCATGCCAGTGCCTAGTCCACTCTTTAAAGCAATTTTGGAACTCTTTTTCTGGAATGTCCATCCAAGCTGTCATTGTACCCAAACTCTGATGATTAAGTTCGTGAACTTGCTACTGTGCATTTACTTCGGTAAGGTGTCATACCTTACTGAGATTTGAGTTGTTTGTACAGAGCTGCTGATGTAAGTATATGATGGCAAGTTCATGAACTTAATGGTCAGATTTTGGAGATGACAATAGCTCTGATGGCCATTCCAGAAAAAGAGTTCCAAAATTGCTTTGAAGGGTGGACTAGGCACTGGCATTGGTGCATTGCTTACTAAGGGGAGTACTTCGAAGTTGATCATAGTAATATTAAGCAATGAAGTATGTAGCACATTTTCTAGAATGAATTTGTAAAATTTATTGTTTGATCTCATACACTGGCTTAGGTAGTGTGTATATCAATATAAAGAAGTTTTTACACAAAGAGACATTATTTAAAATTTACTGTGTAATATCAAACTCTTCTCCAGAATAATTTTGCTACTGTAGACTCCTAATGATATTAGTAGTTTATAATAGACTCTCTGTTAACCAGAACTCAAACAACCAGCATTCTCAATCAACCAGCAAAAAATTTGAAGAAATAATACTACATTTATCCAGCATGGGTGGCAGTTAACTAAGAGTCTACTGAATTTATAATTTCTTCAGTGTTACCAACATCTGGTAATGTCACACTTACTGAGTCTCACACGAATTTCATGAGTTTCCTTTTAATTTGCATTTTCCTGATTGCCACGAAGGTTATTTTTTTAAAGTGTTGTTTGCCTTTTGTAGTTCTCATCTAAAGTGGTATATGAGGGGGGAAATAAAAAAAAATTCCAGAATTTATTTATAAAAAATTATGTATTTATTCTTACATGTTTAAACATCAGTCACCTTCCAAGTACTCTCTGTTTGATACAATACACCTATCCAGATGCTTTTTCTACAGCTCTAAAAAGTTTTTGAACTAACTGATTTTGATGACTTTTAGTGCTTTTGCTTTTTTTTTTGTTTCACCCCTTCCACATTGGCAAAACATTTCCCTTTGAGGATTTTTTTCATCTGGGAAACAAAGAAAAAGTCCCCTCAGGGCACGATTGGGTGAATAGGGAAAGTGGGGCATGGGAGTCATGCCATTTTTGGTCAAAAATGGGCAAACTCTCAGAAGGGTGCGGGCAGGTGCATTGTCTTGCTGTACTTTGTTCGTGTAAACCACCCATCATGAAATGGGATAATGCATTGAAAGAGTCTCCAAAAAATTTTTCACTGAAGCCCAATGCAACCTCTCACAACAATGCCAGCTGGTACACTGAACCAGATGGGTTCCTAGAACACTCACCTAGTGAGGAAAGCCTGTACTACAAGAGACCTGTCCTCCAGGAGATAATTCTGATTTTTTTGGGGTCCCCCCTGTGTACAAGAGTTTTCCAGTCTCTGATTTTAAATCTTTCACCAATTTGCATAACGTATTAAATTTATTTATTAAGGTTCAGATATTATAGATGGCTCAATATCTTCTCGTGTGTTTTTATCATTTCAATTTTTATAATTTTTTAATAAAAGAAGGCTGTTACTTTTCTCAAGTTTCTGTATATGTTGTGATAGTTTTCTTTATGTTTTGGTTTGAGAACTTATGCTCTATCCTTTCACAAATACATTTTCTTCCATCATCTTTTAAGAGGCATATATTTTTATTCCTACTAGTCTTCTTCTTCTTTTTTTTTTTTTTTTTTGCTTTTTGGTATGTGGGTAACTCCCTGACTGGGAATCGAACCCAGGCCACAGCACTGACAGTGCCAATGCCGAAGCCTTAAGCCACTACACCATCAGGGAACGCCCCTACTAGTCTTCTTTATCTGAAATTAATTTTTGCATATGATTAAAAGCAGAGATGCAAATCACTTATACCAGTTGGATGCTGCTTCCTTGAACAATTTATAAAACAAACAGCACCACCACAGCCCAGCCTTGAATGAATAAACTGAAATATGTGAATATATGTACCTCTTTATAAACCTTATAAACTTTAAAAAATGGTATTTCCTACACAATTATAAAAGGATTACACAATATCATTATATTATGTAGTGGAGAAACTTAAAGTGTGAGAAAGTGTAATGGAGAGAAACATCACATTCAACTATAAGGAAGGAGTTTCACTATGCCCTTGTTTTTATGTGGCTATTTGAATAATTTTATGAACTGCTTTATGCATAGCTGAATCCAGCAGTTTCAGAGACAGAAAAAATGACCAGAGGAGTACCATTTATGAAGTCACACCTTTCACAGAGCTGATGAAACCTAGCCTGTTTAGGATATAGAGAGTGGGGGGATGTGAAGTACTATGTTTTTCCAGGTATAAGATGCCCCATTTTTAAACAACCCCTACTTTTCTAACCCAACATTAAGACATCAATATCAACTGGTTACTCCTATGTATAAGATGACCACCAATTTTTGATCTAACAATTTTAGACAAAAGTATCATGTTATGCATGGAAAAAAAATATATAGTATATATGCACAGCAGCAGATCCTGGCAGGTACTATAGACGAACAACTGATGAAGAATTCCAACCTTTGCCCTGAGAGTAATGACAAGACCATTACAAGATCAAACAGATAAGAGAATCTGCCCTTGCTATTCCCACTTCCCAGTGGGTTGTCTGCCCACACCCTTAACATCATTACTCAAACTCATGTTGCCCTTGATGCCTTCTTTGGGCAAATCCATACTAAAGTGGCACTACAGGACACTTCCTGCCCCATTCTCAAGCTTCATTTTTCTTTTTTTTTAATAGGCAGGTTTACCACATTAAATCCTCTCTTTTAGAATACTGTTTATACTCTGGATTTATTCTTTACAGAAGTGCTTAATAATATTATCTTTGCTACACAGAATAGTTGCAAAGAGTAGGTAACCAATAAATATCTGATTAATGAATTAGTCATTTACAAAAGAGCCCATTTTGTGTAAAAAGTAACAGTGGATTCATAAATAACACCTTGTACACTGACAGACTCAGCTGCTCTAAAAATAAATGTAAAATGAAAACTTGAAAAATGCTAGGAGCATAATTTTGTTATACCTGAAAAATTAAGTTAAAATCCATAAAATGTAAAAATCTTAATAAAAATGTTTCTAGTTAAACATTTTTATTCCATAAAACTCAGGACAGGTAAAATTTTGATATCAATAAAAGAAAGGGCAAAACTACATTGAAAAAAATCAGAATAGTGATTGACTGAGATTTACAAACTCAGGCAAGTGGGCATTTTCTGGCATCATGATTTGTTCTATAGTTTGGGAAGCTGTTTCCTGGAAAACACATTTGTCAGTCATCAATCAAATTGTGTAATTAACAACTGTGTATTACCTCAATATAAATTTTACTTTTAAAAAGTTTAAAACATTTCTTGAACTTTACTTAATGACTGTGATTTTTGCCATGGCATGTGTCATGCTTCTGAACCTAAATTCAGTATAGTTAAAGAAGGCATAGACACAATGGTTCACCTGTGTCTACATCCAATACCCAGCTCTTGATTTCTCAACACCTTTCTCTGTCAAAAAGAAGAAAAAAATCCTTGGAGAAAAAAACTGATTCCTGGCAGGGCAAGGAAAGTTACAAGATGAAACTGTAATAGCTTTTGTACAAGAAAGAAGTGTCCAAAACGTGATAGTGACATGAAAAGGGGACAAAGCAGCAGCTTGAAGGAACTCTCATGGACTCATTCTGGGAAAATCTGAGCATCAAAATAAATTACAGTGCTGGATTAAAATCCATTTAAATATTTAAGGAACCACTGATTCATCCTGACAGAAATTAATAAAAAATGAATCAACAGACAATTCATTAGAAAAACTTATTTCCAAAGCAGAAGACTGATGGAACCTGAAAATCATCAGTGGTGGTAAACTATGTGGTAAAATATTAATGTGGATCAGTATATTTACAGTTTCAAAATATGGTCTGAATAATTATTTACTAAATATAAAGGGATAGAGTAATTTTAAAGTGAAGAATACAAACTTACAGAAGTGACTAAGAATAATATCAGTATTGGTAAACATGGACATCATGTGCCTCCTGATACATCACAAAGCAATGCAAAAGTGAAATGTAATCAATAGGTAACATTAGAGAAACAGAGGGAAATTTTACTAAATAAATTACCTTTATTTGTCAAACTGTCAAGTCTAATGAACTCAATGACACTGACAAACCATTTTATTAACAGTGTCAAGAGTAATGACAACTAAATGCAATCAGCAGTTCTGGATTTGGTCATGGATCAGGAAAAATATCAAGGGACAATATTAGAATGAATAATGATTATAAATTAACTAATAGTATCTTACCAATACTGAATTACTTGACTATGATAATACTCTGATAATATAAAATGTGCTCTTAGGGAATGTGCACTGAAGTATTCACTTGTATAGAGGCAAAAGATTTCTAAATTAAACTCTGTTTAAAAAGACACATACATGTATATATGGGGCGAGAAGGAATGATAAAAGTAGAAGGTACAAACCAAACTTTTTTAATCTCAGTAAAATTTATACAAGAATGTCTTGTACTATACTTGCAACTTTTCTGTAAGTTTGAAACTATATGAAATTTTTAAAACGCAGATATCATTATGTATTTCCCCACGTCACAGAAAATTGTATCGCATAACTCAGAAGATGCATAAAATATAACTTGAGGCTAATTCACCCATTTTTGGCTTTTATTTAAAAGTATAAAATGAATCGCTTCTCAGCCTTGTGGCTGAGATCAAGTGTAAAAGTATAAAATGGATTTTCCTTAAAATCTAAAAATTCTACCAAAAACTTTTATAACACATTCAGTATAATGTTAAGTATTTCCCATAAGATCAGGCACAAAAAAGAAACAACTGATATCTCCTCTGCCCTTCAACGGTATGCCAAGAAAGCTGTATGGTACTTGTATACACGTATGCATTAGAAATTGTCTTTTCAACTCTTTAAAATACATGCTAGAATAGTATCGTCCACATCAGTCTATGAATGGTTGATTAATGTTGTAATTTGCCCTACCCTGTTTTTCTTTACCCATATTCTGCTTTATTCTCTTTCCCATAGAATCCATCATCTTCTAACATAGTATGTAAACCAGGAGCATTGCTAATTGACTGTGTCCTTTAACTAAAATATAAGTTCTATGACAAAGTCATTTTAATGTTTTGTGCATGTGCATCTCATATACCTAGAAAAGTGCTAGAGCACTGAATAAAAATGTTACCTTAACTTTCTTATCCATTTGTATGACTCTGCTACTCACCCTAACTTTACTGATTGATTCACTGCCACCTTCAGGTACCAAGTGCTCTAAATAGAAAAGAATCATATTTTGGAGACAAAATCATCAGTGATTAAGAATTTAGCAAAGCCATGTTCTCAGCTTCCTTTTCTCTTTTTAGACCTCAGTGTACTCAGCTCACCTATACTAGATAGTAAGCTCCCTTTCCATTCAAGGACAGGACCCATGTCTCAGTCATTCAACTGCCCCACTCCCCACAGTGTGCCCACAACACTGAGTGGTCATGTAGAGAAAGGATGGCGGTCTCATGACTCTTGCCATTCAAAACTGCAAGAATATAGGTCTCACTGGACAAGTGAAGACTATGGAAAGAGCTGGAAGTTGAGGGGAAAAAACCCTAGGGTTTCCTTGATCCAATGAAAAACATATTACTCCTGTTTTGGGACAAACTAGGGCCCAGGGCCCAGGTATGGAAAGAACCCTTTGATGAGAACCAAGATGTTCCTTGAGTAGATTCTCCAACTCTGTTCAACTCAGTGGCTCAGCCACAAGTATAGCCACAGCTTTAAAACACTCCACCCTCCAGAAGATGGAGGAGTATGGGGTCTCCAAGAGTCAACCTGCTTTCCCTAAGAAAAGAAAACTATGCACACTGTCCTGAAAACAAACAAAAAATAGAGTTCTTACTAACTCATCAAGAAGAGCAGTAGTACTATGTGCACCACAAAAAAGGTGCATGATTACAATGAAAATATGGAGTGTGCATGTTGTCTTTTTAAAGGCTCTGAGGAAGGTCCCAAGTCAGGAAATGATAATTTTATATTTTATATATAATGAATTTTTAAACCTGAGTTAACATTGATTATCTTGGGTAGCTTGAAAACTAGTCTCGAAGAAAATCCCACAGGACAAATTTCAAATGACCACATCCAATGTCAGCACCAAGGAAATGAGTTCAGAGTGGACACTATGAAATCCATACAAACCCGACACCTGCATATATATATGTCCAGATTCTTCTGTTAAAATCTCTGGCATTTTATTTCATAACAAAACACACACAAACTTTTATATGATCAGACAATGAAAATCCTTCTGTGTCTGTTTTTCTGAGTTTATAATGAATAATGTATCTTATTTTACTATTCTTACCTATAATTCAACCCCTAAAAGCTGGGGGTGGGGGACACTTAGAAACACAGGACTAAAGAACCTTAGAAACACCAGGAAAAGGAAAGAATTAGTCCCTACCTGAAAAGGCCACACATGCACAAGATGATCACCACAGTGTTAGAGGAAAATAAAGAAAACAAGTAGAATGGAATGAAGAAAAAGTGAGAGTGTTGGGCATTTAAAACCACATGAAAAAGGAGATTACTTATAAAAAAAAAGTCTTAAATAGTCTTAAGGGTTGCATATTTTAATGTGGTGATCCATATGTGGATCCTTCTCTCTTTAGACATAAAATGAAAACTGTCACGTGATGTTATTTTGAGCATTCTAATTTTTTATGAGCTCAAGTATCTTGTGGCTCAAGCCTTCATATTTCTCACAAATGCTCCTCAGGGAATGTAATGTACAACTGAACCAAGGCTTTCAACAAATGTCTGTACAGCTGGCCTCACCCTCCAACTTTCCTAATATGACAGCAGTGAACACATATGAAAAACAAATAAAGGGCTGAGATCTTTTAATCTTTCAGACATTACCTCACCAAAAAATAAAACTGATGAAAAACTGCAGTTGGCTTGGCAAAGGAATCTGAAAGAGTTTGTGAAGTTACTTGTTTTTTTTTTTTTCATTTATAGTCCGTCTTCATTCCTTCCTTCTTTTTAAAATAATGCTGAGATGGCATTCTCAGTCTAAATCGAGGGGTAGACCTGGGGCTGAATGTTTTTATAAGTGCAGTGTAAACACTGGGTCTGTCTCCTATGTACTCTCTCACAGGTAAGATCCTAGCTGTGTCCAATTTCAATATGACTCCACACGACAAGTGGTTACCTGTCACAGGTTTTCTTATAGTGATGACAATTATGTGGCTCCTCTTCGTTATGAATTCTTAGATGGCAAGTAAGAGTTTTTCTTTTGGCTAAACGTTGTCCTTAGTAGTTATATTCAGAATGTGTTTCCCCAGTAAGTTCTCCAATGTTGATGGAGGTGGACACACTGGTGACATACCTTCTCTCCTTTCTCTCACATAGGAGTTCTTCCATGATGAGGGAGGGCTGAGCAGCAGCTGAAGGCTTTCTTACATTCACTGCATTCATGGGACTTCTTTCCAAGGTGACTACTCATGTGTTTGAAGAGCTGACCAAACAAACAAACAACAAAAAAAAAACCCCAACAAACCTTTCCAACATTCTTTGCACTAAAAGTGTTTTTTCCCATCCAACATCAAACATTATGAAAAGCCTTTCTACAGTGCTGGCACATATTGCGCTTCTCAGGTATGGACCCGCTGATGCTGCAGGAGGTGGGACCTACGTTTGAAGGCCTTTCCACACTTGAAGCACCTGTACGGGGTCTCCCCTGTGTGGATGACAGAGTGCTGCAGAAGGTAGGTGCTCCGGTGGAAGGCCTTCCCACATTGCATGCACTCGTATGGCTTCTCCCCTGTGTGGACCCGCTGGTGCTGTAGGAGTTCAGAGCCACAACGGAAAGCCTTACCGCACACCGTGCACTCGTATGGCTTCTCCCCCGTGTGAATGACGTAGTGCTGGATAAGGTGAGCTCTGTTGCTGAATGACTTCTCACATTCTTTGCACTCAAAGGGTCTTTCTCCTGTGTGGGTTCTATTGTGCCGAATGAAGGTTGAGCGGTGGCTGAAGGCCTTCCGACACTGGCTGCACTCGTAAGGCTTCTCCCCTGTGTGGATAGGGCGGTGCTGCACAAGGTAGGACCTGCGCCTGAAGGTCTTCCCGCATTCTGAGCACATGTAGGGTTTCTCCCCACTGTGGATGAGGAAGTGTCGAATAAGGGTGGAGCTCTGGTTAAAGGCTTTCCCACACACGTTGCATTCATAGGGCTTCATTCCTGTGTGAACCCGCTGATGGCGAACAAGGTACCACTTCCTGCTGAAACCTTTCCCACACTGCTTGCATTTGTAGAGGTTATTCCCTCTGTGAATTATGGGGCCTTTTCCTGGTCCCTGCGGGTCACATTTATGGAGAACATCTCCCTGAGAGACTCTCTCCTGCAATATCCTGAAGTGCAGACCATTATCTGTGCCCAAACCATCATCTTCATGGCTCATTTTCCCAGGATGGGAGTCTGTCTCTGGCCTCACTTCTAAAAGCCCTTCCCAATCACCTGCTTGCCCCAACCTGGAGTCCCTTGAAGATGCTGAAGTCAGGAACAAGGTTCCCTCACACAAAACCGGCTGAGAAGTGATTGGCTCTGTAGTCTGAAGTTTTTCTCTGTCACCTGAAGAGAATCCAGGACATAAAAGGAGACTCTCAATGATGCAACATAGAAAAAAACAAAAGCAATACTTCAGTGGGCAAATGAGGATGAAAATAGCACATTTGGTATTTGCTGTGTTTTTATGTCCCTATAACCTGTTTCCAACGTCCTTTTATGGTCCTTGTGCCTTTGATACCACTAAAGGGAAAATCTGGAAGGTGGGCTGGACCAGGGCACAGAGGACCTAGAGTAGAGACCCCTCCTCACAGTCCAGAGTAGGGCAAGGAGGGTAATTTTGATAATACAGTTTGGGGTACATGTACCCCACAAATTGATGTCTCTTGGTGCCATGAGTACCGGGAAGTGGCACCTAACAAGACTGGGAAGAAAAAGAGGTCCTCTTCCTAAAGTGGTGTCCCATAGCTAGGTCCTGATGGAGAAGTCAGAGTTGCCAAGAAGAGGGAAGGGCACCGGGTTGAAAAGGAAGGAATAAGCATGGGTAGATCCACCCTTGGGAAATTGGTGAAGAGTTAAAGAAAAGGTTACTAGATGCCTGGTGAAGCCAACATCGAATGGGTGGTTTCTGGAGGAATACAGGAATAAAGACCCCAGCAGAGGGGGACAGAGGGCAGGATGGTATGAAAGGTAGTTAAGAATGAGGGCTCTGGGCCCAGAACACCTGGGTTCCAGCCACACTGCTATCCAGTGAGCTGATCTTGGATGGTCTTCTTCCTTCTTTAAGTAGTAATTTCCTCACCTGAGAGACTAACTAGGAGACACCCAGTTTCTCAAGCTGCCATGATAGGTAGATGAGAAAATGCCTATAAAGTGCATGGCACAGTTCCTGACATGAGTGTTTAGTAAATTGTGGGTCATTATCCTTATTCTTTGTGATGGTTAATTTTATGTTAGCTTGGCCAGGCTATCATGCTGAGCTGTTCAGATACCACTGAAAATGTTGCTGTGAGGTACTGTTTAAATGTGATTAACACTGAAATTAGCAGACTTTGAGAAAAGCTACCATTCATAATGTGGGGTAGGCTTCAGCCAACCAATTGATGGTCCTATGATGAGATCCCCACACTCAAATCTGCAACATCAACTCTTCCAACTCATGACACTGCCTCATGGATTTCAATATCACTGAGCCCTCATAACAGCAAGAGTCAACTTAAAATAAATCTCTATGTATATATACATCTTGGTGGTTCTGAGTCTCTGGAGAACCCTGACTAATATGTACTTCTCATTGTTGCACAGGGAAATTAGGATAACAGCAGTGACATCAACAAGAACAAGCCATCTTGTGCAAGTCAAGGAGAGAGGCCTCAACCCTGCTGACACTTTGATCTTAGACTTACAGCCTCCAGACTGAGAGAAAATAAATTTCTGTTGTTCAAGGTGTGCATGCACACGTGTCCACACCTCACCCCACCCCCGACAATAAAAAGAACAATAAACCAATCCACAGTGATAAAGTATATACAGTGGTTACCACTGTAGGAGGGGCTATTGAGGATGGAGTACCAGGAACTTGCCAAGGTCCTGGAAATAGTCTAAATCTTGACTGGGGTAGCAGTCAAGTTTATGTGTATATAAAGTTCAGTTTACATAAATATAAAAAATTTAAGCTCAACCCTTAAGATTTGTGCATATCACTACACACTTACTAAGTTAAAAAAAAAATTAAGGACATTTTAAATAATAGGAATGCAAGTCAAGTGTATACATCTTTTCCAAATGAAACAACTCCTTTGAGGAACTTAGTTTTGTAAGTAGAGTGCATACTAGCTGTAGGCTTTCATGGATCTAAAAGCATTAGTGTTTGTTTTATTCTTCTCAAGTGTAAGTACCTTGAGAACATTTGTATCAGTAGAGACACAGACAAGGCAGAAAACAAGTGAAAAAACAAGTTCCCTGAGAAGGCAAAGGTATGATGTAGGCTCTGCCGGAGAGACTGGCCATGAGCAGAGGTTAAGACATTGTCCACAAAGAATATGAAGGGAAAGCACATGGGTTAGAGAGACACAGATGACCCTTTAAAGGGTAAGGAGCAGAAAGCAGAAGCACATAGCATTTATGTCAACATGATGTTAATTATGTGCTAAGATGTCAGTGACCAAGGAAGTGGTGAGGATTTGGAATGTGTCTGAGTGGCTGCAGGAGCTGGTGCAGGAAAAAGAGTGACCAGAGGCACAGAGCAGAAGAGGGGTACCTGGTAGGAGTGTGTAGCATTATCCAGGCAGAAGATGATGGACAAAGGTGGTAGAGGTGATGAATTCAGGAGACACAGATAATATCAAATGGGCAGGAATAGGGATGAATGCCTGCTGGGTCCGATGGAGATAGAGATGTTGAAGTGCTCAGTCTTTTCACTTGCTTGGATGGCAGGATATTCTCTGATCTGGGGTTAGGGGAGGAGTGGGCATGATCACAAGTGTCTTCTAAGCATGATGAGCCTCTGAGACACTTAAGTGGAGACTAGGTAATGTTTGGAAGAGAGGTCTGGTGGTGGGGCTGGCCAAAGCCACTCACAGCCTAAAGGACTGCCAGGGAGGAGAGACCATGCCTCACTGTGGATGACTCTAGCAACACAAATGTGGGGCCAAGACAAACATCACCGTGGTGTTTCTCAGGGCAAGTAGGGCAGGGAGACAGTGCAAGGAGCTGCTTTTGGGTGTCTTGTGGGCAAACAGGAGAATAGATGGATAAGGCAGAAATGAGTGGAGTATAGAGTGCACATGGTATAGCACTTTCAGGGGGAAGAAAGGCCCCTTTTCCTCTGAGTCCAGAAGCAAAGGTGTGGTAGCACCATCACTCCTGATTAATGTAATTACATGGCTACAATGAGCTGACTTTTGTTGACCTTTTCTACAGGCCAGGTACTATGTTAGCATCTCATTACAACCTCAAACCATCCAATCACATAGAAACTATTACCACTAATTTTCTGAGAGCAGGCTGAGGTGACGTAAACCTAGTCTACTCGCTCTGCTCCCCAGGCACAC
The DNA here is from genome assembly GCA_004026885.1 of Lyroderma lyra. Classification (NCBI taxonomy): domain Eukaryota; kingdom Metazoa; phylum Chordata; class Mammalia; order Chiroptera; family Megadermatidae; genus Lyroderma; species Lyroderma lyra. The sequence continues at coordinate 48,656 of PVJL010005202.1, read as the reverse complement.
AGCTAAACCACACCCCCAGTCTTGAGCACCCAGATATGGCCAAATGCCTGGATCTGCCAAAAGAATATGAGGGCTGTCCAGAAAAATTCCAGCCATAAATGCCTCTATTTTTCATATTACATGGCTGGATACCTTCCGGACAGCCCTCATATGTAGAAGTGAAGTATGTGTGCTAAAGAGTGTGACTTTTCCACCCACCACTCGCATTCCTCTCCACCAACTGGGTTATGCCCAAGTAACCTCAAAGCTACACAGTAACATTAGAAGGCACCTGGGTCTCTACCTAATGGTGTGGTTCAGAGCTGACCTCCTAATGCACATATACCTTGATTGACAGAGAAACTACCAGAACTCTCAGGAGGCTACAAAGAGTTCACATATAAGCCCAGAGGCAGTGGTTCCCTTGCATTCTGAAGACTGCCATGACCCCACCTAACCACCTGTTGGCACCTACCTGGACAGAGACCTCTCTTTGCCGTCCAAAGCTCTTGCCCATGCTCCAGCAGGTGGATCAACTCTGGCTTGGGAAGAGGATGCCCTGTTGATGAAGAAAGAAAACCAGGCACAGATGTTTTGCTAAGAATGAAACCTCTCAATCTTGTCTGGGACTTCACGACAAGGACAAGACCATGAATGAAGCTGCAACTGCTATGGAGAGTGGTGCTGTCTGCCTACACAACACCACTGCCCTTGAACTTCACCAGTTGGAGCCACCACTATTTGGATGTACTCCACTTTCACACACAGCCATGGGCACTGGGAGGTGAGCCCATCCTTCCAGAAGGTATTTATAATTAAGCTAAGCCACTGGTTCTCAGACACCTCATGCTTTAGAACTTCCTGGGATGCCTGATTCCAACCTCAAACCAACAGAAACAAACTGGCCTGGGGTAAGGCTTAGGATCAGTAGCTGTGAAATCTCCCCAGGGGATTCAGGTACCAAGAGAACTGGAAACTATTAGTTGAAATAAATGGGTGGATGGCATCCCTGTTCATCAGTAATGTGAGGTAGGCAGGGAAGTTGAGCTGGATTCTCATTCTGAAGACAAGGCCTTTATTGCCATGTGGGAAGAGAGGGCTGCACAAGGGGGCCTGATGCCTCAGTCACTGCTGCAACCTTCTGCACCCCTGCACGAGTGCCAGTGCCCGGTCATGGGAGAGGAGCAAGAGAGCCTCATGCCACTGAGGTCACAGGCATGCTGTGCTGCTGCATCTCCTATTCTGGGCGATCCCACCCAGGGCGTCTCATTAGTTGCCAGGTAAACTTCTTTCAGGGGGAAGGCAGTGTAAGCCAGTCTTTGTGTGACATGCAGCCAAATACATGTTAGCAGAGATGGGAGGGTTCAGGGTAGAAGTCCAATGACTGATGTACTAGACCTACCGAAGTCTCAACTGGCAGGTTCTGAACCATAGCCCAGGATCCATTCACAGAGGTCTCTGTAACAGTCACCGGTATACGCTCTGTGCCTGGCACCGAGCTCAGAGGCTCAGAGAAGGGCAGGAAAAAAGGTGAATCACATGTTTCTTTGGCTATGCCAAAAGCTGAGCTCACTCTCACCTCAGGGCCTTTTCTCATGCTGGTTCCTTCACCTGGAACCCCTGCTCCATGTTCCCTTCCAGCTAGCTGTTAGTCTTTTGAGTCTCAGCTCCAGTATAATTTCCTCAGATGCCTTTTTTGAAGTACCCATGGTAGGTTATGACCCCGTGGTTATATATTCCTAAATTCCTCTTGTCTTTATATAACTCATCATAATTCATCTATGAACTGATGTCTACCTTCCCAGCTGAACTCAGAGTGATGGGTCTGCAAAGCATGACCCAAAGCAATAATGTGCTTTCATGATTGATAGTTTCTCTTTAAACTGACCCACTTTTCATTGTTCTTAAATATTTTATTCTAAAAGGAAACACTGCTTTGCTCTGGTAAATGAGAAGTCAGTTTCACTTCCCACAATGGAATGTTACCATCAAAACACAACAATAAAATCAAAATAATGCCATTAAATCCCAGCAAGCTCATGTAGACAGATGGAGGCTGTTCCCTGTGTTGCAAACATAAATTAGTCACAATTAGACATGAAAGACTCAGCACTGATCTGAGACCTTCTCTTGACAACCAGCATGCCAGACCAAGAAGTAGAAAGGACTGGGTTTCTCAGGGTGTCCACCTATGGCATTTCAACATCCCTATGTACTTCCTAAATCGTTTTCTGTCCCAGTGGAAGACTGTGGCCCAGGCCTCAGGAAACATGTGATGATTATATAGACAACAGGGGACTTTTAACTGAGATTGTGTTGTTTAGAAAGATCCTTGGGTGGTACTGATGACAAGGCTACCTGATTCACCCTCTCTTCTGAGAATAGCCTATCATCCATAGTCCTGCTAACTGGGCTCTGGGGACACTTAACCAGGCTGGGCCAATCTGCTCTCCTCCTAAGGAATATGGAATACAGACCTCAGAATGAGGCTTGAGAGTGCTAGGCAGTGGGGTGAGGGTTTGTTTTCAGAAGGGCAATGTTTCTACCCCAATGATCCCTGATGTAGAAACAGGGAGACCAGGCAGGAGAAGAAACCAGAAAGGTATGGGGGCTATGGGAAAGCGGGAAGGTGGTTTCTGTGACCTTCTTGTGTAGCCAGAAATCAAGAAGGTTGGGGTCCCCCACACGAGTGAGATGTGAGCACTTACCCAGTGAGACTAGGAACCTGCAGGTCTCCAGCATCACCTCCCAGTACAGGGTCCTCTGGTCCAGGTCAAGCTGTCCCCACTCTTCCTGGGAAAAGGTCACAGCCACATCCTTGAAGGTCACCAATACCTGGAAAGTCAAACAAAGATAGTAGTGTCGGCCTTATACACTTGGATTGGATCAGAATCTGCCACTTAATCACTGGTGAAGATGCAGAGACCCAGGCCTGAATCACCAAGGCCTCCTGAGGGCTGAGCTCTATGCAGGGCTCAAGCGGGTAGGAAGACGCAGCCTATGGACACAGAAATACCTCCCTGGAGAAGCCACTGAAAGTGACACAGACAATGACATTTCCACGAGGACTGTGGATCAGACAGTAAGTGTTCTGTGACCTCAAAGGAACAGGGGGAAATGGTCATGATGATAATCCCAACAGTGAAAACAGCAGCAGCAGTGGCTGAACCTCCCTGGTCCTCACCGTCCACCTGCCCTGGGCTGAGGGCTTCGCAAGTTGATATGGTAAAGGGATTAGATGTCCTCAGTTCTAGGGCCAGAATCCCGGGTTTTTGAGTCAAAACTCTTGACTTGTGGTACTTGACAGCTGTGTGAATATGGTGAGGAGGACATCATATCATTTCTCTAGGCCAGTGGTTCCCAACCTTTTTCCACTTGTGCACCCCTTTTAAACCCATTTCTATAAATTGTACCCATTGTTTTAAAACAGCTATTTTTAAATACACTTTTGTTCATTGCTTATCTTAATGTAAAATAGTGGAAATGAGGTAATAAGTTAGGAAAGAAAAATTATTGCACTACTATAAACCACAGATTTAATTTTACAAGATTCATAACAGTTTAATATTGATAATGATCAACAAGTATTTAAACATTACATAAAAATACTACTTGAAAAGAATCATGATTAAAGACAACACACTTTTGGCTGGTCCGATGGTAGTGGTTATCAGAACTTATAAAAAAAAAAAACAACACACTTTTACTCAGTCAACAACTAAACTAATCAAACAGTCTGGCTATGAATGTATTTATATGTGTGGGGAAGTTCTAGAACATTGGTTCCAAAGTGGTGGTACACATACCCCCAGGGGTACATGCTGGGCCATTCAGGGGTATGGGAAAAATAATCAGTAATGGCGAAAAAAACAAGTAAAGTAAAAAAATGCAAAATGTTAGTCATGGAAAATAAATGTTAACGTTGAATCACCATTAATGGAGACACTTCAAAATTAGATCACATTAATGAATGGTGATTGGTGAGCACGTGGCTATGAACCTTTCCTCCAAACTGCTCTTCTGCCAATCATTATGCACAATTTCAGAACAATTCATTTATGATGATTCTAGAACTTCTGCAAACATCTGTAGCCAGACTGGTTGATCAGTTTAGTTACTGACTGAGTAGAAGTGCATTGTCTTTAATCATTGATCCTTTTCAAGTAGCTTATTTATTTAATGTTTAAATACTTGATTATCATTGACAATATTTAATTATTTTATGAGTGTTATAAAATTAAATCTGTGGTTTGTATTTTTAGTGTAATAATTTTTCTAACTTATTACCTCATTTCCACTAATTTACATTAAGATAGGCACTGAACCAATGTGTATTTAAAACAGCTGTTTTAAAAAACAAGGTGTACAATTTATAGAAATGGGTTTTAAAGGGGCACACAATTGGAAAAAGGTTGGGAACTACTTTTCTAGAAACATCTCAAAATGGTATGTGTACCACTGCTTGGGAACCAATGCTCTAGGCCTTGATTTCCACATCAGTGCAATAATCATTCCCACTTTACCAGGCAGTTCTGAGAGCTAAAGAGGAAATGTTTACATGGCAAACACTGCAGCACCAACCAGAGTAAGTGTTCAATGTATTTCAGGACTTTACTAATCTTCACACAGTCCATGAGGTAAATGCCATCATCACATCCATGTCACAGTCAGCGGCCTGGGGCTCAGGCAGCTCTGGAAAGTCACTCACAATCTCACAATTAAGGAGTAGAAGCAGGATTTTAACATCCATCAGAAGATGACACAGAATTGGCAAAAGATGGGCAAGTAAGAGTCAGAGGTACTTTATCTAGAACTAAAACAGCTAGGAAAAGATTATCCTAAGAGGTAACACTTATGTTTAGGAAGGGTTTGGAAAAACAGCCCTGCAGAGACCTGGAGACAGGGCCCCAGACAAAGTGAAGTGAAAGGGCAAAGAGTACAGAATGGGCAGGAGTTCCACAAGTTCAGGAGTGCCACCAGCAAAGGAAGAACAGAAAGGGAGGAGCATGGAGGTGTCACGGGGCAGATCCAGAACGGCCTTTCCGACCACAGTGGGGAGTCTGTATTTATTTTAAGAGTGATGGTAAAAAAAAAAAAAAAAAAAAAAAAGAGTGATGGTAGCCCCTGAAGGGGGAGACCCATTCATTCATTCAATGTCTTACAAGCCCAGGCTGTTCTAGGTCTTGACATAGAGCAAACATAGGTATTCACATTCTGGGGCTAGAAACAGATCCTAAACAAGCAACTAAATAAATGAGCAAACCAATGTCAGAGGACCTTAAAAATTCCAGGGAGTTCCCTGGTGATGTAGTGGCTTAGGTTTCGGTGCTGTCAACGCTGAGGCCTGGGATCGATTCCCAGCCAGAGAACTACCCGCAAAAAAAAAAAAGAAAAAAGAAAAAAGAAAAAAATCCAAAGACAAGAAAATAGAGTGAGGAGACTAAAGAGATTACAGTCCACTTTAGAGGGGGCAACAAACAGGGAAGGCCATTTTCAGGAAGGCACACTGGAGTGAGTGTGAAAGGGAGGGACAGAACCATGTGGATGGGAAATTAACAAGTAAGGCAAGTCCTGACAGTGATCAGAGGATAACTGCAAGAGAACTACCTGAGGGTCTCTTGTGTGTTTGTGTCCAAAGGGACACCACACTCCTGCACACTACCATTACTATTTGCATGGACTCACTTTGCAATTAAAACTGAATGTCGAACCAGTGCTGTGTGTTGGTGGGGAGGGAAGAGGAAAAAAAAAAAAAAAACCAAACCAAAAAACAAAAAACCCTGAATGTCTTCATCAGGAAAACAGATTCACTACTGTCAGAGGGAAGCCAGTTCCACTTGCTGTGAACTGAAAGATAAAATCCATGGCCTTCTTGGCTCCCATATTGCTTGTCACCTTTTCTACCCTAGCAAAGCAGCAATTCCAAAAAAGGTACTCCTGCCTCTCACCTACCCCACCCTTTGGCTTTGTAGAGGCCAAGAAGGCCCAAGAGTCAACATCCGACTGGGTTAAGTCTCTATGATTGACACAGGCCCAGGAGGCATCTCTGTGGAAACAGGTCCCAGAGCGATGCTCCCTGGCAGGTACTGGACACTGGGCACATCACTCACATATCCTGTTTAGTCTCCTCAACCCAGGATGTGTTACTGTCAACATTCCTATTTTATACCCAAGAAAACAGAAGCTCAGGGCAGGGGAGATTGCTCAAGGTCACAACCTCGGGAAGGTCGTCCCACGCACGCGGCGTGGTGTCAGGTGTCAAAGAATTATAAAACCCACGCCTCTCCCTTCCACACATCATCCCCTCAATGGTAGAAACAGGACCCGACCCCTAACCTGGATGCCGACCTGGAGCCAAAAGTGACCCCATCCCAGGGCTCTGAAACACCACGGCTGGGACAAGGCAAGGAGAGGAGTCTTCGGACACCGCCGTCCGGAGCAGGCGAGTGTCCTGAGGCACCATTCACTCACCTGCGCCGTCTCCATTGACGCCACCATCCGACCGCACGATAGAGCTGGATGTCCTGCGGGCTCAGCCGACCTTCCCCCAGGATCCACAAAAGCGCGGACCAGGTTGCCTCGCTGTCCTAACCCCACCTAGTCCCCAAAGCCGCGCCAGGACACCACCGAAGGTCGAGGCGACACCGGAAGTGCCGCTCCTACCACTGCGAACCAACAACGCCCCCTTTGGTGACGTCACGGGTTCGGAACACTGCCCTTCGCGGAGCACAGCCTTCTGGGTAGTGTAGGTTTTTTTGCAGTTGGGCGGGCGAGCGATATTCTGTCCCTTCTAGGAGCCAAGGGCCGTGTGAGGCCGGGGAGGAACGCTGGGAAGGGGCAAGAAGAGTCTCCAAGGAAGGAGGGCCGTCGTATATTTTCAAAGGGGACAGTTGTGTTTTCTGGCAGTTGTCATTTCAGATGTTTCTAATGGAGAAAGTAGACAAACTGGAAAGTTTTAGAACTATATTTTCCTCCTGACTCAACATCACTATAAATATGATGTGAGTACCCCACCCAGATGACCAAGTGCATCAGGGTGGTAAGGCTGTTCTCTAAGTTTCACTTCTTGTCCTCCTTTTGACCTAATGATATTCCAGCGTACCAAGAAAATCTCCTCATGCCCTTTGCCTGGGTACTGACCAAGTCCCAATAACAGCAATTTCCTACGAGTTCTTTGTCTCTGTCTCTCCTCCTGCTTGGTGAGCCCTGGACGCTCATTCTGAGATAGGAAAAACAGGTCTGGTGTGAACCCCCACTCTCAGGAAGAAAACAAGGCCCAACACCGATGTTGATTGATACCTAAGAAATTTCAAAAATAATAGAAGACAGAAAGGACTTTCTGCTGGGTAAATGCATGCACAGAAAAACAGAAGTTATGTAACTATGATACTGTCAATCAATAGTGGAGAAAGGTAAGAATCTCCCATTCAGGAAGACAGAAATCTATAAAAGAAGGAAAACCCTCATGAACTAGGGTTACTCTCTTTTGACAGCCCACTATTAGCTCTGTAGAGTGTACTTTTGCTTAAGAAACTCTTACTTGCTTTGTTCCTATCCTGACTCTTAGTCAAATTCTTTTGGCTCGGAAACTCAAGAACTGAGTTGTTGCTGGACCACAAGCCCCTGCCAAAGAGCTCTGACTTCAATCCTATCTGGGTCCGTACAGCAGAGTGTGGTGTCCTTATGAAAGAGGCCTCAAAAAATTCCATAGCCCCTTCCTCCAGGTGGGGACACAGGGACAAGGCTGTCTGTGAACCCAGACACAAAATCTGCTGACACTTTGATCTTGGACTTCCAGCCTCCAGAACTGTGAGATCAAATGCTTTTTATCCTACTATGCAGAGCCTGTGTGCAAAGGGGGCATCTTATCCCTGAGATAAACATATGGTTATTATTTGAGGATGACATCAGTGATCCAAATAATTTTTCTGGAAATTGCTAAATATAGTGAAAACATCAAGCTCTTTCCTTCCTTTTCTGTACAGACTGTATTTTGAGGTAACGTAATCAATTATGGAAAATTCTTTATAGAGGATTTCTAGCTAATATATGCAAAAATAGCAACAGGATACAAATGTTTCAAAGTTCATAAAATAACCAACCACTCAATGATCTCCACTTGAATGTCTCAAATAAGCCTTGAGCTCATCATGAGTGACAGAATTTCACCACCTTGCTTAATACTTCAACACCCCCAATGTCAGTGAATAGTCTTGCTATCCAAATAAGTTTGAAATCCAGATTCAGCCTTTAGCCATAATACTCCACACACAAGGCTGAGAAATTGTGACTACATCACATAAGCCCACTCTGATGTCTGGGTGTCTCTCTTTAGCAATTAGGTCCTAATGTTAGTGTTTTCTTAATACCAATAAGCCATGCATCTTTTATCTGTTGTGTTAGCATGTAATAACGATTTCTCGGCCCTGTGTGTGGAGTATTATGGCTAAAGGCTGAATCTGAATTTCAAACTTATTTGGATAGCAAGACTATTACTGACATTGGGGGTGTTGAAGTACTAAGCAAGATGGTGAAATTCTGTCACTTATGATGAGCTCAAGGTTTATTTGACACAGTCAAGTGGAGACACTGTATTGAGGAGATGGGGGAGCATTTGGAACAGACAGGATCTGAGTCGGAGCTGGATGCAGATACTGGCTGGCTGAGCAGCCTGAAGGATAACTAGAGAGGAAAGGCCACAACATGGCAGTGAAGCCAATCCCATCATTTGATGGCTTTTGCTGCTTCTGCAGTCAGAAGTGGGATAGACAAGGTTAAATATCATAATGCTATTTTTAAGGACACAAAGACCAAAGAGACATAGTGCAATGGAATGACTTTGAGTCTGCTAGATGAAGAGGATGATGAATGAATGAATGGAGAATGCGGGAATCAACGGGATGCACAGTATAGTAGATAGTAATTTCAAGGGGAAGAAATATCCTTTTTTTTCCCCTAAGTTGGAAATATAGTCTACAAGAAAATGTATAATACTATTCATTATGTTTATTATTATTAAATGGATACATGAGAATATAAATGGATCTAAAAAGCAGTTTAGATCACAGTTTGGCAGTTTCTTAAGTACTGAAACATTCACATACTTTGAAGTATTGGCACAAGAGAAATGAAACACATATTTATATAAAGTATTGTATGCCTGTGTTCATAGCAGCTTTACTTCTAAGAGCACCAAACTGGAAACAACTCAATTGCCCATAAACAGATGAATAAATAGTGGAATATCCAGAAATACTACTCAACAATAAAAAGAATCAACTATTCACATAAGCACCATTGATAAATCTCAAGATAATTATGCAATGTGAAAAATATAGAGTAAACATTTTATGATTCAATTTATATAAAATTATAGACAATGCAAAACTAATTTTTGTTAAAGAAAGTAAATCACTGAAATCCTATAGGTCTAGGAAGGACAGAAAAGATTATAAGAGGGCACACAGTAAATCATGGATATATTCAATATGATGATGATGGTATTATGGGCTTATGTCTGGCAAAATTTTTCAAATTGTACACCATAAATTTCTATGTTACTACTGTAAGCCAATTATACCTTAGTAAAGTTTCTAAAAAATAGTTCAAAATAAAACATCTGGATCTTCCAATCACTTTAGAAACCAGAGGGTTTAACAAGCCAATCCCGAATCCATTCTTTTTCCTTATTCCTGGGGAAGGGAAGCCCTGAAGCAGTGCAGGAAATCCTGGCAACTAATGGATCTGGGACAACTCTAGCTGGATCACAAAAGCCACACTGTTGGACAATGGGATTTCTATTCTCTTCCCTCATTTCCCTGCCTTTACAGCAATGCACTTGAGGTGAACATCCCAGAAGGACAACAAGAATTCATACAAATTTAGATTATTTGCTCTGACAGTGACTTCAGCTACAGGAGTTACATAGCTCAGGAGGTCCTGTGGTTCATCAATCATAGTCATCGGAAGATTGGTGGAAGCACTTTTAGAAAAGGCTCATTCCCATCTAGTTTTCTGCAGTCTTCTCCACTGCCTATTAATCACACCTAGGATTTCAGTACCAATTATGTTTTGAATTTAAGGAGTGACAACAGTCTACAGAATTATGACCATCAGGACACTTGATTTCTTTGCAGAACCTGGTGAAAAGCTTCCCCTCAACAGTACATGCTCTGGGAACAAGAGGACAAAATTGTTCTGTTAACAAAGGCACTGGAGCATGAAAAACAAGTGATTCATCCTAAGGGTGACCTGTGGCCTCAAAATACATGGAGGTCACAAATTAGGACCACAAAACATTGCATTGGTTCCTAGGTCTTGGGCAGTAATGCAAATTAGGCCAAAACTGGAATGAGAACTACTCTGTCATACTGTCCCTGCTGAGGCACAAGTTTGAGGCCCACAAAAGCAGTCCATTCCTTCATATAAACCAAGCCCAATTCTGTTTTCCACCCACCCCATACAGTGAATACAACCCCTAAGATTAAACATAGATTCAATAATACAACTTTTATTATTACATAAACCAGCACAATGGGAGGTAGATTTAACAGTTGGTGACTTGGAAGGTGGAAAAATAAACTACATGAGAGACCAACAATTTCCATGAAGAAGTTACATGGTTCCCTCATAAAAGCTGTCTAGTGTCATTATAGTGAATAAGGAGACAGTACATTTCCTTCAGGTCAAAGGCCTTTCTTAATTGAAGACTTTCTGGTGCTAAACAATGTTAGATGTTGGAGTGAAAGGTCTCCCTTATTTCCTGCATTCATGGGACCTTTCTGTAGTGTGAAATTTTTGGTGGAGATTGAGGCTGGAGCGTTGGCTAAAGGATTTGTCACATTTGCTGCATTCATAAGGCCTTTCTCCAGTATGAACTACCTGGTGTTGAATAAGAACAGACTTTTGCCTAAAGGATTTCCCACACTGGCCACATGCATAAGGCCTTGCTCCAGTGTGAATACTGCAGTGCTGAATAAGACTGGTGCTTCGACTAAAGGATTTCCCACATTCACTGCACTTATATGGCCTTTCTCCAGTGTGAATTCTCTGGTGTTTAGTGAAGATGGCTCTTCTGCTAAAGGACTTCCCACACTGGTCACACTCAAAAGGTCTCGCTCTACTGTGAATTCGCTGGTGTTCAACGAGGCTGTAGCTTTGTCTAAAAGATTTCCCACATTCAGTGCACTCATAAGGCCTTTCTCCAGTGTGACTTCTGTTGTGTCGATCAAGTTTGGATTTGGATCCAAAGGCTTTCCCACATTCCCTGCACTCATAAAGCCTTTCACTAGTGTGAACTCTCTGGTGTCTAATGAGAGTGGCTCTTTGGTTAAAGGCTTTCCCACACTGGACACACCCATAAGGCCTTGCTGTGGTATGAATTCTCCGGTGTTGAACAAGTGTGAAGCTTTGTCTAAAGAATTTCCCACATTCATTGCACTCATAAGGCTTTTCTCCAGTGTGAGTCCTCTGGTGTCGAACAAGATTGGATTTGCATCCAAAGGCTTTCCCACACTGCTCACACTCATAAGGTCTTTCTCCACTATGAACTCTGCAGTGTTCAATAAGGTTGGAGCATTGACTAAAGGATTTCCCACATTCACCACACTTATAAGGCCTTTCTCCAGTGTGAACTCTCTGGTGTATAATGAGGGTGGCTCTTTGCCTAAAAGATTTCTGACATTCAGTGCATTCATAAGGCCTTTCTCCAGTGTGGGCTCTCTGGAGCTGAATAAGTGAGTACTTACAGTGGAAGGCTTTCCCATATTTGCCAGACTCATAAACCCTTTTTCTATTGGAGACTCTCAGGTGGTATACAAGACTATGTTTGTGGCTGGAAGTTTTCCCACATTCATGCAACTTAAAATGACGCTTTACACCATGAAAGGCCTCCTCACACTTGGAGATTTTGTTTGTCTTTTCACTGTTAGGAGTGACTTGGTGCTGGAGAAGTCCCAGTGTGGCCAGGAACTCCTTTCCAACTTTCCTACAGGTGAAGGGATTCCTTGACACATGAAATATGCAGCTCTTTTCAAATGATGTCCTGTTCATGTCCCTCTTTTCTGCACTGAAATGATGCTGGTGTAGGTTTGCATGTGCCCCAAGCAAGTATGGTGTATGCCCAGGTAGATTAGCCAGGTGCAAAATGTCTTTCAGGAGTGGAACACACTTCTCACATGGGTCATCCTTCTGGGTAGATCGACCCGCTTTTGTCGTGATTTGTGACAAAACTTCTGCAGAAACACTCTGCTCAGACAATGTGTCTTCATTCTCCATTTCATGCCAACAAACTAAAAGAAGAGAAAAACTGATGAATCATGCTGACTCTGGTGGGAGAGTATTAATCATGTCTTTAACTCTCTGTATAAGATGGTGTTTTAACCTCTTAAAAACCCTTGATGGCTGGGGAGACAGTGCACTTGAACAACAGTATAGACCAAATGGACCACCAATCCAGAACATTCCATCAAATAGCAGCAGAATACACACTTTCCTCAAGAGCACAGCAAAATTCTCCAGGGTAGATCACGTGGTGGGCTATAAAACAAGTCTTAACAACTTTGAGGTAAATTGAAATCATGTCAGGTATCTTTTCTGACCAATTATAATAAAAGTAGAAATAACAGTAGGAGAACTGGAAAATTCAAAAATATGTGAAAATTAAACAGCACACTCTTGAACAATCAATGAAGCAAAGATAAAATCAAAAGACAAATGTAAATGGAAATACAATATACCAAAAGTTATGAGACCCAGCAAAAGCAGTTCTGAAGGAAGTTTATAGCAGATAACATCTACAGAAAAAAAAATAAGACCTTAAATACCCTACTTTTATATCTCAAAGAACTAGAAAAAGAAGAACAAACTAAGTCCATTGTTAACAGAAGGAAGAAAATAAAGATTAAAGTGGAAATAAAATAGAGAATAGAAAAACAATACATAAAAGTGAGAACTAAGAGTTTTTTTGAAAAAGATAAAATTGGCAAACCTTCAGTTAGGCTATGAAAAGAAGACTCAAATACAATTATAAAGGAAAGATCGGATTCATAAATATAAGGATCATAAGAAACTACAAACAATTTTACACCAACAAAAACTAAAAGAAATGAATAAATTCCTAGAAATATGCAACCTACCAAGATTTAATCATGAAGACAGAAATCATGAACAGACCAATAATGAGTAATGACATTGAATCAGTGATCAAACATCTCCAAAAAAGAAGGGCCCAGAATTTGATGGCTTCACTGATGTATTTTCCTCCAAAAAACTGAAGTGGAGGGAACACATCCAAAGTCATTTTATGAGGCCAGCATTACCCTCATACCAAAGCCAGGTAAGAACTCTTTGAACATAAGAAAATTACAGGGCAATATCCCTAATAAACACAGGTGAAAAAAATCCTTAACAAAATTCCAGTAAATCAAATTCAACAGCACATTAAAAGGATCATACACCAGGTCCAACTAGGATTTATCTCTGGGATAACAAGTAGATAGGGGTGTGGAGAAAAGTAACCCTGGTACACTTTTGGTAGATATGTAAATTGGTACAGCCATTATGAAAAATATAGAATGTCCTCAAAAAAGTTAAAAATAGGAGTACCATATGAACCAGCAATTCCATTTCTGGGTATTTACCCAGAGGAATTTAAATCAGGTCTCCAAGAGATACCAGGACTCTCATGATCACTAGAGCATTATCACAATATCCAAGATATGAAAATTCTTAATGTCCATGAAGGGAAGAATGGCCATTAAGAAGATGTGGACTATACATGCATTGGATTATTATTCAGCCATGAGAAAGGAGGACATCCTGCCATTTACAACAATATGGGTGGACCTCAAGACATCATGCTAAGTGAGGTGAGCCAGACACAGAGAGACAAATACTGTATGATATCACTTATATGTGGAATCTAAAGTAGTCAAACTCAGAATGATGTTTGCTGGGGCTGGGAGAAGGTGAAAAAGGGGCAGTGTTGGTTTAAGGGTACAAAGTTAGCAAAATGAATACATGCTGGACATTTAGTATACAGTAGTGTCTATAGCTAACAACACTGTAATGTACACTCGTATGCTTAAATTTGCTAAGAGAGTAGATCTTATGTATTCTTACCACACATACACACACATAAAATAATAATTATAATAATAATAAAGGGGTGAGAAGAAACTTTGGGAGGTGATGGACATGTTTATGTCCTTGATGGTGGTGATAGTTTCAAGAGTATATACTTATCCACAAACCCATCAAGTTTTATCCATGAAATATGTACAGCTTTTTACTTGTCAATCATTCCTCAACAATGTGGTTTAAACATAAATAAATAAATAAATAACCTATAACATTCACTAAAAGGCACCATTGGCCAAACTTCATAAATGTAATTATTCCTGGGGCTCAAATTATACCTGGGGATCCCACTACATTTTTTTGAGGGGGGGGTGGTTCCCTGGCTGGGAAATGAACCCAGGCCATGGTGTTGAGAGCACTGAAGCCTAACCACTACACCACCAGGGAACCCCCTGTCCCCCTACTTTTATACACTGTATCCCTATACTCTTAGGAATGTAACTAAATAAAAAACAGAAAAATAGATATGCCTCACTTGAACTATAGTTTTTCCTACAGTTCAAGTGAGGCATATCTGTTTTTCTGTTTGTTTGTTTGTTTTTATTTAGTTATATTCCTAAGAGTATATAATAATAATAAATTTCAATTAACTGAGTCTTTGAAATGAAATGGCTTAATACAATGGCACCACACAGCCCATCCAGTTAAAATAATTAATATGGCCTAATGTAAGTTAAAACAGGGGCTTCAAGGATTAAAACTTATTGTATAAAATCTAATAAAGGAGTAATTACCTTCACTGTGTCTCCATTCTACAGCCCAACTGTGCCTACTCTTAACTCTGGAAAAATTAAAGGGTAACTCTGGTGGATTACTACAGCCCTAATGCTTTGGTCTCATCATTAGAAACCTATACACAATATCAGTATTACTAAAATTACTGACTCAGTCCAATCTTGAAACACAGTGCATGGATCTGGACACATTCATGTGCCAGGGAGAGAACAAACAAAGTAGAATGCAATAGGTTAACTGCCAGACTCCTGAATCCTACACCCTTCCTTCATGCTTGGGGCAAGAGGACTTAGGACTTTTGGGGGTTTTGGGGTTGTACACACAGCTCAACATTGGCACCCATAGCACATATGCTGAGAAAGTAGGAAAGTTAATAGAGTCCATGGTCTGACTGTGGAAAGGGCTGGGCTGCCTCTCAGGAAAAAGAGGACAGACAGAGACCAGGATACTGGGGTACATGTGAAAGCCTTACCCAGCGAGGATATAAGTGCCAAGGTCTCCAGCATCACATCACGGTACAGGTGTCTCTGAGCCTCATCAAGGAGCCCCAACTCCTCTTGCGAGAAGAAAATGGCTACATCCTCAAAGGTCACACAGCCCTGCCATGACGGGGACATATCAGTCTGTGATCAACTTTTCTCCTAGGACTCCAAGCTTATCCACCCAGACATTCACTCCCTGTTCACGCTCCTCCCAGTGTCCCCACCTTAGAAGAGGTATCAGGCCTTGGTACCACAGATACCTGCTCTCTTCGCAATTTCATGATCACTGTGTCTGCCCACAGCAACAAAAAACACATGAGCAGAGAGAAGCCATCTAAACTCTGAGCCTGGCATTAGGGTATATGCCCTCTTGTCAGGCAATTCCTCTGGAGCCCCCAGATCCTATCTCCCAGACACAACCAAATGTAAGCTCACCCTTCACCCTGTGTCCTCAACATCATGGCCTGAAATCCTTCAGTTCATGCTTTCTTCATCACTTTCTACCACCCCTTTCTCTCAGTTTTGCTCCAGCATCCACTTACACCCTCTGCTCACACTATAGGGATCTCCCTGGCCTCTCCATATGTTACTCAGCATATGGCAACCAGACGGTCCTTGGCCAATTAAAATAGGATCTAGTACTACCCTAGACCTCCAATGGTCCCCACTGCCAGACAGTCTTCTGAAGGCCACTGTCTTCTGAAGGCCTCCCTGCTCAATTCTTCTCCTTGCTTCAATCTCAGACACAAGGAACCACATCGGATCTCAGAGACCCATAGCCCTTCTCCACTTGTGCAGCATTTGATGTCCCCTCACTGTCCACTGCCTTCTACTCTTCATAATCATCATTCAAAGCCCAGCCCCAGAGATCCCCCACCTCAGGCCCAGTGGTTCCCAGATGACCATTTGTGACCCTGTGCTAATCTACCAGCTGACTGGAACACCACAGGCAACACCAAGGGTCACAACAAAATCCTGATAAGTCAAAATTTGAATAAGCAATAATCGGAACCTGATGTCATCTTATCTCAATTATTCCTGTGCTTCCACATTCCTGTTATGTCTATGTTCCCATGAAAGCCTTGGACAGATCATCCACTCTCCCACAACCTTCCCATGGACACTTCTCTCCTTCGTCTATGTTTGTGATGCCCACTACCCGACCCAGGTACCCAACCATGAGACCCAGTTGCAGCCCCCACCTTCCCTTTGCTGGGCTGCTAATGATCAGGATCCTCCACCTAATTGTGACCCTTAGCTATACCCCAGTGCAGACACTGGCCATCATCTTTTGAATGTCTCCATACTGAACCTCTCCTCAGAGTTCTAGACCTGTGCAGCCATCTACTAATTGCTGTCCACAATTGTTCACTGAAACATCTCAGACACTTAAGATAGTCAAAAACAAAACTGACAACCCCAATGAAAATTAACCTTACTATTTTGGTTACTAGAGTGTCCATCCTTCTAGCTGCTAACCCCCAAAACTCTGACTCCTACCTTTCTCTCTCTAATCCTTAAAATCTAAAATTTTGGGTGGCTCTCATTAAAAAACGGATCCAGAATCCAACCATTTCTCCCACCTCTAAGGCTACCTTACTGGTACAACCACCAACACTCACCTGAAGTACTGCTGTCAGCTCTTCCCTATTATTCCTATTGGTTTATCACACTTACAGTCTGTTCTCCATGTTGCAGCCACAGGAAGACTTGCCTAGGTTAGATCACCGCCACCTCACCCCCTCCACCCCCCACCGCCCGCCCCCAGCTCCTCAGCTCCAAACCTATTTCTCCCATCACTTCCAGCGAGCTTCTCATGCACCCAATCCAGGCCTGACACCTTCCCACCAGCTGTCAGTTCTCATTTCTGTCTCATGAGAAAGGAGAACTGTAAGTCCCTGAACAAGCTCAGTTTCATCTCCCAGCATTAGCAAATTCTGGGACCTGTGTCTGGAACAATCTGTTATACCTCATTGTATTGGTTACCAGCAACAGGAACCACTTCATAACAACCTCCAGCCTAGATTTAGGACCCTGGGCTAAGGGTTTCTCCAGGGTCCTCAGGCCCAAAGGTTGATGAGTTCCAAGACACAATCCTAGAGACAAAAGGTGAGATTAGGACCACTGAGGGCCTGGAATATCCTTCACTCACCTCAGTACAGTCCATAAGTGCTTCTGTAGTCATGGGAATCTAGGGAAAGAGGGAAGTCATTAGAGGGATGTAATCATAGCAGGACTCCATAGGCTCAGGTCTCCCTCTACTCCTCTGCAACCCTGGAATCAGGTGATCTGGGATGACTGCATTATCTCTGAGCCTCAGTCCTCAGTGCTGACTTTTACAGTTACCTGATCTTGGACTTTGGACAAGGACGCAACCTTCTTGTGCCTCAATGTTATCATCCCCTTTCCAGTTTGTTCTAACTTCGAGCAACTGTGAAAAATTTGAAAAGTGTAACTCAGATCACGTGCCTCTTCTATTCACAACCCTCTATGGGTACCAGACCGTGGGTACCTGAGACTGAAAGTAAAACTCACTTTGCCGGTCCAGGCGTTAAAGTTTCTGGCTCAAACGCCCTTCTACAACTTTACACAACTCGGTCCCGCTGCCAGTAACCCTTTCTCACACCTTACCACACTGGCTTTCAGATATGAGTACCCCATTCATGAGCTACACATTGTCCTGGACCCGGGAGTCTGTACTGAATAGTTGTGAGTAGGCGTCCCTTGCCCAGGGATTTAGGTTTCAGGTGGGGTAAGAGAGGTGAGGGTGGTGAGGGCCCGGGGAACGCGCTTTCACCTGAACAGGGTCCCTCAGTGCGGCCGCCGCCATAGGACTCCGTGAGTGGAGCGGGACAGAAGGGAAAGATCTCTAAGAGACAAGACTGTGCTCAGCCGCCACCCACCGCAGACAACCCTCAGACCAGTATCTGTGCAGTGGACACAACCCCTCCACAAGCGCCTTCTCTCTTTGGTCACCTCCAGCCCGATTCTGCTTTCCTTAAGGACTCAGGTTGCTGCTGGACGCCAGAACAGTGAAAGTGACTGTCAACAGAGCGATATCGGAAGCCCCGCCCAGATCCTCTGCGGGAGCGCAATCGGCATAAGGAATTATGGGTAACGTAGTTCCCACAGTTCTTCTAACGCCCTGCTTCTGTGCGTTCATTGGCTGCACGCCGGAGGCCATCGGCACAGGGCATTGTGAGTGACACAGTTCCCTTGGAGTCGCAAACATCCTATTTCTGGGAGTTCATTGGCTGCACTCTTGGCCACTGGCACACGACATTATGGGTAACGTAGTTTCCACAGCGCCGTAGGCTCCCGCGAAGGATACTTAGCACGAGGATCTCGGAGTAGTGGAGGCCGGGTGAGGGCCGTGTGATCCCACGGCGTTCCACCCTGCAGGCTAATACCGCGATTTTCCGGTTGCGCGCGGGAGAGTAGCCAGGTCCGGCTGGGTTTGTGTGCGTCCCCTGGAGGTCTCTTGGAAAGGTCGGGATTTGGTTTTGGAGGCGAGAGTTTGAGACTCCGCCTCCAGAGGATGGGGGTGGGTGGGTGTTGGCCTGCTGGAGGATCGCGGCCGGGTCGCTGTCAGCCGAATCTGCGCCGGACTTGGGGCGGGGATACGACCTTCGCTCTCGGATAAGCGGTAGGTACGTCGCGCCCTGAGCCCAGAGGGTCCCCAGGGACACGGGAACCCCCCGCGGGATCCCCGCACTTCCCCGTGCTGCTACTGGAAAGTTCTCCGGGCAGCTCACGGCCGCGCCTCTCCCGGGCCATGGCGGGCTCCCTGCTCTGAGGCCACGTGTGAAAGTCGAGGGGAACAAAGACTCTGGGGACAGAGGTGAAAACCATTCCCCGATGGGAATGCCCTTTAAAGTCCTGAAAGTCTCCTCCGGCCTGCGCTTCCCCACCTTCCAGCTGAGGCACCGTCAGCGCCCTGGCACCGTGGGGTCAGGACTTCAGTACGTCCCTGCTGCCATCCCCAATGTGCCCAGACCTTACTGACTCCTCCGAGGTGGGACCTCAGATCACAGGTAGCTCTGCTGACTTGAAGCACGTCTGTTCCAAGAGGAAAAGAATTTACCAGCTTCCCTCAGGAAAATGGGAACAGGAAGGGTACACTTCCTTCAGATTAAGGAATTAACTGATGTAAAAAAAAATAAATATTGGGCACCCTGTTACTTCTAAGGTGAGGACTTTTTGGGGTTTCCACTTAACGTCCAGGGTGTTCAGGAAGGTGTCTCCCATCTGACCTGCCAGGATTCTGTTACCAATGCTGGGCTGCCTGTGCTTCTGCCATGCCAGTTCCGAGTCCCTGCAGCTATTTTCTGCCAGATTTGTGAAGTCACCCTGCATATGCACAGTTTAGTTTTCTGCCAGACACCCTGGTGACCCCATGCACCTTCAATGCCCATATCCCACTTTCTGTCAAATCCACACAGAAATCCCAGCCTCCTCAGTTCTGAGATCTGAGTACATGGAAATCCAAAGTACAGCAAGAAACCTTATTTGAAGCAGAAGACCTTCTAGATATTTACTTGAGTTAGGGAAATTATTTTGTGAGCTGAATAAGAAAGGAGGAAGAGGGAGATCCTTGGTGGTGTAGTGGCTTCGACGCTGGTGCTGTCAATGCTGCAGCCTGGGTTCAATTCCCAACCAGGGAACTACCCACATACAAAAAAAAAAAAAGAGAAGTTACAAGAAAGGAAGAAGATCCCAAAATGGCAAACTCCAGTCATATTAAATATAACCACCATTTCTAGTAGGGTATGTCCACTTCCTATTGGGGATCTATTCTGCTATGTAAAGTGTACTCACTGGGAGAAAGACAGATTTCCCCGACTTCATTTGGAGGAATAGAAGAGAGACTGGCTGAAGGAGTTTATTTATTTTTTTTTTTAATTCATTTTTATTGTTAGACTTATTGGGGTGACATCTGTTAGCAAGGATTACATAGGTTTCAGGCATATAATTCTACAGTGCATTGTCAACTTGTTGTATAATAAGTTCACCACCTAATGTGACTTCTCCTTCCATCACCTTATATTTAGCTTCCCCCCCTGAAGGAGTTTAATATGTGGTCTGCAAGCCTGGTTGGGATGGGCAGTGGGGAAGAGGAGCCAGAGAGCCTCAGGAAAGGAATAGAGCTTTAAGGAGGGGGTGGAGGCAGAGAAACAGTTCCCTTTCAATGGAGTAGGTGTCAGTCCATGTTTATACAATGATGGGATGTTGGAAGACAGGGGAAGGTAGATGAGGAAAATATGGAAAACAGCAGGAGCAAATTACTTAAGACATCAACATCATTGGTTATTAGGGAAATTAAAATCAAAGCTACAATGAGATACCAATTTACTTCTACCAGGGTGACTTTTAAAAAAGGGAAAATAAGTATTGCTGAGGCTGGGAGAAATTGGAACTTTTGTACATTTCATATGGGAATGTGAAATGGCAGGGGAGGATGATGATCCATAGCATCAAAATGGAAACAGCTGAGGGAGCTCCCTGGTGCTGTAGTGGCTAGGCTTTGGCACTGTCAACACTGCAGCCTGGGTTCGATTCCCAGCCAGGGAACTACCCACATAAAAACAAACAAACAAAAACAAAATTGAAACAGCTGGGAAGGGGCATGGTAGCCTCTGACACAGAGTCCAGCAATGGAAGGTTAGAAGGCTCCTGCTCAGGCTCCAAGACAGAATTTAAGGATGGAGGTTTGAGTGCATCAAGAGAATTTGGTATGTGGGTCATATCAAATTCTCTTGATGCACTCAAAACCTCCATCCTCAGATTGACAGAGAGAAGGTCATGTGTGGAGTGCAAAGAAGACGTGGGCATAGAGAACTTCACTACTTGCTATTGCATCCACAAAAATTGTTGAGGTCCATGAGAATGCCATAATCAAAAGTGCCATTCTCCAGCCAGTGTGAGTCATTGTCCAGTTTATATTGTGGCCATGTCGTATTGCAATAAAAGACAAGGCACTTGGGCCAAAGGTCTTCAGACAGATCTAACTGGCTAAGATTGCACAGAAGGCAACCCAAAAGGGTATTTTTAGGGAGAGTAGATTGAGAGTTCCCCATGTCCCAAATAGTGGTAAGAGAGAGTCCCTAAGTCCTGAGATGTCAAACTCAGTTGAAGGGGCATCCCCACCTCAAAAGAGAAAGACTGGAAGAGAGGAAGACTCTCAAATTCATTGGGTATCCCCGCCCAAGTCAGAATCAAAGGCCAAAGGCTGAGGGGTTCTCCAGACTAGTGCTAGGAATTTTGAGGACTGAAAGAGGTGAATTGAAGGAACTCAGGAAGAAAAGTGGATTTCTCAACTTACCAGATAATTAAGGTCTGTGTGGATGCCAGGTGGAGCAATGGAAAGGAGAGTTCCTGAATCTGGCTGGCATTCCTCTCAGGTGGTTCAGAAGGCAGGGTGAGGCTATGAGGCTGCAGTGAGCAGCTGAGTCTGTGCCAAGCCTGTGCTGAGTCTCCTGGGTTTCAGCACCAAATGTTAGGAATGGTGAGAGGGAGGTGCTTGAGGTCAAGTTGGAGTTTAACACAATTTTGATCAGAGTATCTGGGTGCAGATGGGCTGAGGCCGAAAAGAGTGTGAGCCCTGAAAATCATCTAAGCAGGGGTTTTATAGGTAGTGAAGGAGGAAGTTTAGAAAAAAAAAAGTTTCTACAGTCTAACACTCACATAAGTGGAACAGGGTGTTCCTCACTATGGTTTAACAGTCAGGTATGCTGAGCGGGGTGTTCTTTGTAAGCCCTTCAGATCTTATACTACTATGGGGTGGTCTTTCACCCACATTAGTCAGGAAATACAAGTGCTGAGTTTTATAGAATCTTTTTTCTTTTTTTGGTGTTTCCCTGGCTGGGAATTGAACCCAGGTCGCAGCATTAAGAGCGCTGAAGCCTAGCCACTACACCACCAGGGAACCCCTAGAATATTTTTCTATTGTCATTCCTTCTACTCAGTAAGAGACACCCCTTCCAGCCACCTTTTCAAAACAGGAGGCAGTCACCATTGTAACTTCACCTTCATCCTCAGTTCTCATAAATCTATCAAACATCATGAGTTTCTCAACATAAAATAAGCACTGATCTCTCCCTTCCCAGTGAAACAATCCTAGTCTCAGGCCCTGTGGTCTCTTTGCAGGACTAAGAGCCCCTTGTCTGGGCTCCTGGAGACCCTCTAACTCACCAGCCTGGGATTGGCACAGGAGGAAAGAACATTGGAATTCACAAGTCTCAGAAAATTAGAAAGTGTTAGAAAGTTTGTATACAACTCACTTATGACACAATTGACCAGAATTCATGTGAGACTAATACTAATCTCTGTACTCCCACTTAGTGTGAATGTTGGCACATTTCACAGCAGAAATGGGAGTGTGTTTGATAATAGTGGTCTCCTGCTCTGGGCCCAGGGAGTCATATAATAGATATCAGAATTGGAGCAGCAGCGGGGTGAAGATGACATCAGGGACCCATCAAATAGGCAGATTTTATCCAATCATATCTTTAACTGCACCACTGATCCCAGGTCCTATAAAAGGGAGGAGTCTTGGGAAGGCATGTCATTTGAACCCAGTGCAGAAAGGCAATCACACAGCAGCTCAGCCTTCAGTCCAGGATTACCCAGTTTGAAGTTGAGTCTTCTCAAAGAAGTGAGTTTCCATACCAAAATAAAAATTTCTAATTGTGTACTTGTGTTTTGTGCATATGCATGTGGGTGTAATTTGTGTGTGGAGGTATTCCTAGGTACAAAGGTATTGATGTGGGCCAAACAAAGGAACCTTTTCCCAACCTCACTATAGACTCATTTTCCTGGTTCTTTAGCTCTCAGTTTCACCTTTTTCCTAGTCCAAAGTCTTAATCGCTGTCTTGATCAATTTTCTCTGGCTCCTCACCTTGAGCAACAGACTGTCCCCCATAGATAATTACTCCAAAACTTGTAACTCATGTCTTCAGCTTGCTGATTACAATCACTACAGGCAAACACCCCTTCTAGGCCTTTCTGGACTGAGACGGGGGAAATACCTGAATGACCAGCTAGGCCAGAAGTCAACAGGCCTCAGGCTCAACAGACTTTACATCACAGTGACAAGGTTTTGAGACCTATTTCTTGGGTCAATGTTTTTTAAACTATTAATTCAATTAATTTCTCCTCATCTAGGGACTATCAGGATACAACTGATACCCCGACAAGTTTTCCAGCCCAAAGAAGTCAACATGGCAGATCTCAAGACCCCTTCTCCTTTTAGATCAGATAGGGTGAGAGCTCCATGGGATCCCCAATAGGTAGGACAATGACCATCTTCAGCAGGAAGCAGATACAGAAGATGAGACCCCCAGTCCCTTAGCTTCCCATAGAGATTTGTGGGGATTACATCTCAAGAGAATGTGAGGAAGGCAAATAGAATAGTAGGAATCTCGGGACCCCTCCCATGATACTTGCCCTGCTGGAATAGTCATGCCTTGTTACCACCCTTTCACTAGTAATCCCTGCCCCAGGCTAGGCAGCCACAAGAGGAAGTTCCAGGCAAATACAAGGAAGTAAGAGGGCACAAAAAGCCCACCAGTTTGAGCCAGTTCCTAATACAGTAAGAGTTACAATGACCTTCAACTCACCTGAGCCTCATTATACCATTATTGTAATATCATACATGTGCCCAGATGTCCATAAATATTGTAACAGACTAAATTCTGGGAAAGAACATACACAGTTAGAAGGCATTATGTAATAGGCCCCATGTCAATTAAACTTGTCAATCAAGAGATGTTGCCTTACAACTGCCAACCCATCTATCACTTTCCCATGACATCCTAAGGCAGGAGCTAACATGGAGGCCACAGGGGCATAGAATATCTAGGAGACAGAACTGACCCTCTCTCAGGGGTTCTGTTCCTCCATCACTCGCATACCTCACATCACCCTGTGTGGCCCCAGAGGATGGCTGGTTAGTCAATGATGGGTAAGATTCCTCAAGGGAGGAACAACCTAAGACAGACACAGTCACATAGGGGCCATCAGGAGAGAGCTTGGGATCAACAGAGGTGAGGCATAGACCCTCACCCTCTCTGAGGTTAATCTCTTACCCTCTGGCTGCCTGTGTCTCAAGTTGCTCCAATAATGACCTGATAGAATGATATCAGTCATGCTTCCTTAGACATGACTTGGATACTGAGTCAACCCGTGAGGTAGTTTCAGTACACTGAGTCCTTGGGGCTATATGTTCTCATAGAAACACAATGCATGTTGGAACACAATGGGTACATTTGGGAAAATCAGTCTCCTAAGCAATGTAACTCACAGACCATGGAAAAACCAGTTGCACTTCCTTGTATGTCCATCAATAAACGCTATGCATTGCCCCAACTCAGAGCTCAGTCCATGAGGCTGGAGTACCTTGGCCCCACTTGAAACATACTTTTGGTTACTGTCTTTCATCACTTTGCACCACCTTTCCCACCACGCATGTGGTGCTGGACACGACATCTGGCACCCTACATGGGGCTCAAGAAAAAAGGTTGACTTTGAATAGAATCAGGAGGTGCACAATGCAAGGTCCAGGAGGGTACCACGTGAAACTACTGAAGGTAAGGAACCACCCGGGCATCCACCAAGGTAATGGGGAATTCAAATGATAGCCACAACCTCTAATGGCGCCGAGCAGCAATTTTGTGTAGGTAAGGCCTGCACCCTGCCCCCTAAGTTGCCCAAGTTCTCCTTTCTGAATGGTGTGAAACTGTTGGCGCCATAAACTCAAATCAGCCAATCATACACCGACCCCACCTCTGCACTACATTCAAATCAGCCAATCATATACCGACACCGCTGTACTTTTCTGACACACTACTTCCCTATAAAACCACCTGTCCTTTGAGCCATTGCTGTTGCAAGACAGCCCGGCAGGTCGCCCGGTGTTTTGACTCATATTTCTATCATCAAACAGCCAGTACAGGCCTTATATCTGCTTGCTTAAACAACTTTTTAAGGCTGGAGGAGCTCGAATGTTGGATCAAAGACTAGAGGAGTTTCTAAAAGCAAATGAAATGCAGTAGTCATGGTTCCTGAATCTGGGGACATTAGATTTAAAAACATGGGAAAATTTTGGTACAGAACCCCATGGATTGTATCATAGACAGGCTCATTGGTGGTCTAATGGCTAGGATTCAGCACTTTTAACTGCCACAGCCTGACTAGCTCAGTTGGGAGAGCATGGAACAATACCAGGGTTATGGGTTCAAGCCCCTAGCCTGAGTATTACAACCTGTAAAAACTAACTTTTCAGATTTTTGTATGATTATATAGCTATAAATAAGGATCAATTGTTAGGAAATAGTCATTGGGAAACTACACAGGGTCAATTAGGGATGTCTGAGCAGGCTATTTATCAATTATGAAAAATTTGTTTAATGGCATGGGAAAAAAATAGAAATTGAAGGTAAAGCCCCGATGTCATTTCAAAAAGTTTTACAAGGTCCTCCAAAACCATACTCTGAATTTGTTGCCTGGTTACAGGATGCTATAAACAAACAGGTGACCAATTTGCAGACAGCTGAAATAATTTTACAAATTGTGGCATATGATAATGCTATTGATGACTATAAAAAGGCTATAGGAACTATGAAAGGAAAAACAGATATGATGGGATACATCCATTTATGGCAGGGAATAGGAACAAAACAATTTAAAGCTGCCATGCTCGCCCAAGCCATGACTGGATTTAAAATAAATAAATAAAAATTCTCTTGCGATTGCTATAATTGTGGAAAACCAGGTCATACTAAAAAAGAATGTAAAAAACAAACAAACAAACAAACAATGATTCCTGTTTGCCTAGTGCTACTGTTGTTATGGAACCTAAACCATCTAGCTTGTGTCCTAAATGTAAAAAAGGATATCACTGGGCTTTATTGATTCTGATTATCAGGGAAAAATTCAAATTATAATGTCCTCCTCTGTTCCTTGGACAGCTAAAAAGGGAGAATGGGTTGCTCCTGAGAAGGGGATAGATGGGTAAGAGTAGGCCCAGGCAAGGCCCGCTGGTACCAGGAAGGACTTAGTACTTTTTCCTCAGGGCAGAGAGAATGAAATGCGAGTAACCTGAGAAGATTAGCATTCTATTAAGGTCATCTGGTAGTTTGTAAAATTCATTTGTCTCTTGGGGTTCTGGATTCATTTTTGCCTGTTTTTGATGGGATAGAGATAGTTAACCTGATCACTAAATGTGAAATCAGTTTTCTGGGCTTGTATATGCCTCCCACCAATTCTTAATCCTTTCTGTTTTCTGGTATGAAATTCTTTTAAAAATATTATTTATTTATTTTTTTTTTTGCTTTTTGGTATGTGGGCAGCTCCCCGGCTGGGAATCGAACCCAGGCCGCAGCGCTGACAGTGCCAGCGCTGAAGCCTTAAGCCACTACGCCATCAGGGAACTCTCATTCTTTTAAAAATATACATCCTTGAGGGGGAGTTCCCTGGTGGTGTACTGGCTAGGCTTTGGCACTGTCAGCGCTGTGGCCTTGGTTCGATTCCCACCCAGGGACCTACCCACATTAAAAAAAAAGAAAGAAAGAAAAAAAGAAGAAAAAAATATACATCCTTGAATTACTAACCATATACAAAACTGAAAAGTACATAAAAGTAGTAAGTTATATAGAAAATGGATTTAATTATTCTTTATCAACTTGATCCTCCAAGTGTTGTGTCAGTAGTTGCCATGTAATGTGATTTGCAAATAAAAACAGTGAATAATGCAAACTTGATTTCATCCTTACTGACTTCCACATTCCAGTGGAAAGGGACAGGGATTGTAAAGTTGTAAAGTTGTGACATTGATAAAAGCAAGGAAGCAGAGACCAATGTTGCTCATAAGGAAGATATGGGAAAAGATAAACGCAAAGGTGATAAGGGAAAATTTCCAAGAAATGTGTCATTGGACTGACCAAGTGGTATAGCTGGAGTGGTCGGTCAGATATCTGTGCCTGAGTAGGATTTTTTAGCATAGAGGATTCATTTGTTTTGGATTCTGGCCTGTCTATTCTATTATACTCACTTTTCTGTACTTTTTCTAATACTTAATTTTCTTACATTTAAGAACATACATTAGACCAGATAATTGCCTTCAATTAATTGCCCTGTCAGTGTCATATTTTTCACAAATCAAGTGATTGTGTGTATATATTGGGACACTATTCTATAGTTCTATTTGTCTATCTTTAAGCCACTGTGACGTTGTCTTAATTGTTAGCAGTAGGTGAATAACAAAATTTTATCTAGTTGTGTAAATCCTCCAAATTTTTTCTTCAGAAATGTCTATTTTTTTGCCTTTTGGTATCCACGTCATTTTAGAATCACTTTGTCAATTTTCACACACATATACACATACATTTTCTGGATTTTCTATGAAATTACATTGACTATGTAAATCAATCTGGAGAGAACTGACACTTTCTATAATGTTGTATCTTTTAGTCAAACCATAAATATGGCTTTTCTTTCCATATATTAATATTTTCTATTATCTTGCATATCTTTTATTAGATTTGTTCCTAGATATTTGGTGTTGGTAATGGAAGTGATAAAATTTTTACTTAATTTTATCTGCTTGTCTTATAGAAATTGATTTTGGAATATTGACCTGTATTGGGCAGTTAGTCTAATTTGTAAAATATTTTGAATTTTTCTTCAAACAAAAACAAACCATCTATATAATAGTTGACATATTTTCTAATCTCATTTCACTGAATAGAGTTGATATAGGGCTTCCATCTCTTGGTCTGAAATACAGAGCTTTTAAGAATAATTTTTTGTAGTTTTTTTATTTCTAGTTTACTAAATGTATTTCTC
The DNA here is from genome assembly GCA_004026885.1 of Lyroderma lyra. Taxonomy (NCBI): domain Eukaryota; kingdom Metazoa; phylum Chordata; class Mammalia; order Chiroptera; family Megadermatidae; genus Lyroderma; species Lyroderma lyra. Next base: position 20,478 of record PVJL010005202.1, on the reverse strand, counting down.
AGGATTGCATAATGACTTTATTAAGCATGTTTAATGTATCTTCTAAAAGATGATAGCATATTCTTTCAATTCTGTTAGTCTAATAAGTCACATTGCTTTTTGAAGGTATTGCATATAGAAGATAATAATCTACCTATTCATGAGGTATTATTTTCCTTACACATGACTGGGCTTTATTTGCATACATTTAGTTTTATATATTTAGTTTCAGGATTTTTCACATCTATACTCATAAGAATTATTGGCCAGTAGTGTTCCTTTTCTTAATGTAAGTACATTCAGGTTTCATTATTAGGAAGGTTAATTAATTAATTAACCTCATTAATTAAAAGGAGAACATCTCTTTCTATGCTCTGGGAGAATTTTGGTAAAATTAGAGTTATTTCTTAAATGTTTTATAAAATTTATCTATGGGGGTTCCCTGGTTGTGTAGTGACTGGGTTTTGGCACTCTCAACACTGTGGCCTGGGTTTAATTCCCACCCAGGGAGCTATCCCCTCCTCCCAAAATTATAAAATTTATCTATGAAGTTATCTGGGCCTGAAATTTGTTTTGTTTTTGGTTTTTAAGTATTCCCAGTGACAGAATTAAATATCTCTTCTATTCCTAGCTTACAGTCTTTAAGCATCTACCACTATCAACACAGGACTTCAAGAACTGAATCCTGAAAGTCGAGTATCTGAGGAATATTGTTAAAATGGATTTGGACCTCAGAATCTCATTTCTATGTGAACCATGCAGGGATAATTGTGGATAAAAAAAAAATCCAGACTTTAAACCTCACTAAAGACCTGCTCTGCAAAAGGCAAAGGGGATTTCTGGGTCCAGAACACTCAGCAAAGCTTATTTACAAATGGCAATAACTCATGTGCAAGTTGAAAGTTGCAAAGTATCTATATATCATTTCATTCATGGCCACAGCCAGAAAAACACAGCAAGGATGAAATTATTTCTTGTTTGGTGCTGGAACAATTTGTGATCAATTTGGCACTGCAGTGACAAGTCCACATTGAAGAAATGGGAGTCAAGTGATAGAAAGCTGGAGAAATTCATGGAAGACCTGAGTGTTGATTGTGTGAAGTCCCTGGTTTAGTGACTGGATGAATCTGACCTCTGGGATTAGGGGCAGAGTACAGTCTGTTAGGGTTGCCTAGAAGTAGAGAAAGAAGGGTTGTTGTACGTCCAGTTATTCATCCTCATGAAGGAGAATCTTTAAGATTCTAAGCAAGAAAGTGGGGGAAAACTAAATGCATATATTCAATGGGACATGTAGGAGCCAACATATTAGTTTACTTTATTTTCACTGGAGAGGTTGTAGGAGGGTCTTACTCAGAAATTGTCAGTTGGGCAGAAACCTCAAGGGTGAGGACAAATACCTTGGTAAGAGCTGGGTTTTCCCTCAAAAAGCCTTAGTATTATTTGTCTTTTTTCATTAAGAATGAAGAAATTATCATGAAATGTAATGCAAGTAGAATTAAGGACCGAACAAAGAGGTGTGGGAGCTCACAGCATAGAGAGCCTGGGAAAGCCTGAAGAGGTAGGTTTTCCACAGTGGGTTTTGCCACACAGCAGGTCTATATACAACAGTGATCAAGCTTTTTTTTTTTTTTTTTTTTTTTTTAAACAGGTCCACATTCACATGCAAGGACAGGAAACCCTATTTTCTGAGACTATGCCCTTAAAAAAAGTAATTGTTCATCTAACAAAACAGTTGTCTAAGGAACCACAACAGCAGTGAACATGGGGACACCTTCCTGGACTCCCCAAGATAGTTCCTTAGAAACAGGACAAGGTGAATGAGGGGAACCCAAGTACCAAAAAGATGTTCTGTGTGGAATCTTTCTTAGGTACAACTTCACTGAGTCACTTGTTTATTTTCACAGGAGATAAAATGGTGGCAACATTTCTTTGAAAACTTGTCAAGTATGTGACAGTGTTACTAGTCAAGGCAATCAAACACAATCCGTACCATTATCCGGGAATAGAACTGTCATAGGCCTGAAGAATGATATGTTTCTTTGGAGAATCCAATCAGTTCCAGAAGCACAAGTCTAGGCACCTCCAAGTCCCAGGAAATGTCCCTGAAAGGACCTGCTTATCAAGATATCCTTATGGAGGTGGGGCCAGTGTTTCTCTTCAGGCTAGACTAGGTCACCCTGAGCCTATTCCTACCCACCAGAGAAATAAGGGAAATTCCACATGTGGGGAGCACCAAAAAATATTCCACAGAGCCCAAAAGTCATACCAGTGTAAGAAGTGTCCCAAGTTCTTTAGGTATTTCTCTCGGTTAAGTGTCCATCAGAGAAGACACAATAATGAGAGGACATTTATTTGTGCTGAGTGTGGCAAAGGCTTCTTCCAGCCCTCAGACCTACATGTATATCAAAGGATTCATGCAGAAGATAAGCCTTTCAGGTGCAGCACATGTGCAAAGTCCTTCAGACACAGAACCAACCTTCTGGCTCATGGGAGAATCCATATGGGAGAGAAGCCCTATGTGTATTACCGTGTCAGAGACACTACTGCCTGTTATCCACTTACCACCACTACCTGAGGACACATGAGAGAATTGCCTTCAGATGTGTTTCCTCTACACCAGAAGCTCCCTCAATGTAATGTTGACATTTCTTTTTCATGTATAAGATGATACTTTTGTCTAAAATTGTTGGACCAAAAATTGTGGGTCTTATGCACCAGAGTAACCAGTTGGTAATGATTTCTTAATGCTTGGGTGAGAAAAGTAGGGTAGTCTTATATATGAGGGAGACGAAGTGATCTGGGACCTGTAGTCCTGGCTCCAGCCGCGCGTTGCTCTCTGGGTAATGAAGTAGGCGATGTGCTCTGCGCAGAAGTGCGGTGCTTCCCATTGGGAACATGACGTCCAAAGCGTCCGTGTCTGAATCCTGGATTAGCTCGTTTTTAATGTTTCTGCTTGAATACTGGGGAGGAGAGGGCTCCTGTGTAGGGTAAAATAAAGATCAGTGTATTTATCTTTGCAGTGACCATCTATTTATTCCAAGTGGAGCTGGCATGCCCTTTATAGAAATGAATCCATGATTCTCTATTTATACTTGAAAAATGAATCCATTAAAATATTTTTATTTTGTACTCTTCAGAAGCTTTCCATGATTTCCCCTTTGCATTGTTTTTTAGTGGGGTCTCTGTCAGCAAAAACAAAAATAAAATTTCAACATTAAAAGATGTAAGATAGCAGGTAAGTAGTGTTATTCTGAAAATGCCCTATTAATCAGCTGATGTAAAATGTACAGCATGTGACTTGAGCTTCATTTTTTCCCCCCACATCTTTGTAGAATCCAAAACATGGGACTTTTGACTAGCATCTGAAACCAGGGCAGTTTTGTGAAACTTGAGTCCTTCAACATGTGGAGTCAAATGCTGACCCCAAGTAGTGTCAGAATAGGATTGAATTGTAGGACACCAAGTTGGTGTCAGAGAATCATAAGTATTGTGAGAAAACACCCAAGTAAACATTTGAGGAGTTACAAGACCCAATAGCCACTTGCTCTACTTACATTGTGCTGTACAAACCACTCTTAATTGACCAAAAATTGCTGCTTGGTTTATGGATGACAGTTTCAAAGTAAACAGCTTTCTTTTTGGAAGGTGGCCACTCTAAAGACATACAAATTGATCAGACAAATCAAAGCAATGGGCTGAATTGTATGCTCTATTCTTCTATGACTAAATTTTATTTTACCAATTCATGGGTGGTGACCAATGGCATGACCCATTAGACTGATTGCTCCCCACCCCAAATTCATATGTTTAAGCTCTAACCCCAGTGTAGCTGTATGGAGAGAAGGCCTCTAAGGAGAACATTAAGGTTAAATAGGGTCATAAGGATGATACACTGATATATCATTTCTCTTCTTAAAGTAACACCAGGGAACACTTGAGTGCTTTCTTCTCCCAGCCGTGTGTGGACTCAGCAAGAGAGTGGTTCTGTTTATTGTCTTACCTATTGAACTAATACAATTTTTTAAATGAATATTTAAAAATTAAAAGGAAGAATCACACCTACCTCTCACATCTTTAAAATATTTGCTTCAGTATCTTCTCTATGAGTCTTACTGAAAATATCCTATTTAATATTGCAACCCTTCCTTGACAGCTAAAGTTTCCATCATCTAGGTTCTACTCTTCTATTTTCCATAGAACATAACACTCTCAAAAAAACTAAATAATTTAATAACTTAATTTTATTTGATATTCTCTTTCCCTCCATTAGAAGTTAGGTTACATGTTTATATACTGATGGTCCAGTGTAGCTATGAAAGTGCCCAACAGACATAAAAACTAAGTAACTATCTGGGAGAACACTTAATATTACAAAACAGATTTCTGTTCATTTGAACCACCCAGCTATTCATTCTATCTCGTCTCTTTTATCTCTTATCTCTTTCTTTCTTATTTGCTGCTGTGCCTTCAATTTCAGTACCCTCAGTGAACTCAGGTATGTTAAGAAATCATATTTTGAGACAAACTTTCAAAATGATTAATAATCCTGGATAAGGAGAAGCTCAGTTTCATTCTATCACTTACTGGATTCTAGTGTTTTTTCTGGCCTGCTCTGTAGTCTCTGAGGTTTAAAAAAAAATTATTTTTAATTTCAGTATAGATTGTATACAATATTAAATTAGTTATGTTGGTTTCAGGTGTACAATATAGTGATTTGACATTTGTGAGATATTTTTAAATGTTTCACAGGTAAGTAGTTCCCCAGCTATTTCTTCAGTTTTCAGTAGAAAACTATATAATTCTGTATTAATGGTTTTTAGTAACTTGTACAATCTACAAATATTTTTTCAAAGATATGATAATTACTTCCCAACAAGGAGATGAAATCATGGTGTTCCAAACCTTTATCTCAGATTCAGATGTCCCTTTCCACATCTGCACAGGTGCTGCTGTGGCACCTGCTATTCTGACTGCCAGTCTCATTTTGTAAGTGTCTATTTGTTTTAGATGGGTGTCAGGTTCAAAGTAAAATAATTCATAGAAAATTCAATAAAAACCACATATATTTGTGTTTCCTGGGGTTGGAACCCAAATATATTTTGTATATAGTGAGGAATGATGCTTCCTGAGAACACCTGATGCATCTCACCCGTTTACCCACCTGCTTTATGGCTGCCTGACACCTTTCCTTTCTCCTCAGTTAAACTTTTGTGAAATCTTTTCATTTTTCTCTAAAGATGCCAAACTTTAAGGTGTTCACTCTAAAGACTTCACACTGTAGACCCATGCTCAGCAGTTAGATGCTGGTACTGAGCTCCCAGCTCTGAGTAGTTTCCTGGGGTCCAAACACAGGGGCTGATACATACATTTGGTTTTGTTATATTTTGCTGTTAGCCTGTTGTGTTACCGTCTGTAATGATCTAGCTCTGAAACTTCTGTCATCAGTAAAGGAGTGTTAACATCTATCTCCTGTTTAGAGAACTAAAATTCTAATCTCATCCCCCAAATAAAGAGAAAAAAATGATTATCTGAAGAACATTACGCCTAATGGTTGTAGGGTTTTAGGGGGAAAATAATCAGAGACTTCTTACCCTGGCATGAAATATATAATAACCAGATTGTAAAAGTGCCATGCTATTTTCATTATGCTTTTAAGCTATTGTTTTCTCTCCACTCCAAGATGTGTGTTTATCAAACTGAAAAAATAAGAGTAAAAACAAAGTAAGATTCTGACTGGAGAATTGTTGGGTGGCCAGCTTCACACCCTAAGAGCAAGAGTCACTTAATTTATAGCCTTCCTTTGTTGCCCCAAAGTCTGTGATCAAGGGAACATTATGACCCTTATTTGTCATGTATGCCTGATATCTTTAAAGGATGGAAAGATAAATAATCACAGAAATTTCCAGGTGTATAGGATTCTGATGTGGGCTTTCTATTTAAACAAACTATTAATTCCTACAACATGTCTTCTTACCTAAATGTTTACATTTAAATTAATTTTATGAAGTCTCCACCAAAAGATTCCTGAATCTTTTTCCTTTCTCTTTTCAGAGTTTACTTCCTGTCCTAATTCTGTTGCATATTTTTTATTCCATTAATTATGTCAAAAAGCCTCCTTCAGTATCTCTTGAAATGTTGGCTTTGTGTTAGAAAATTCCCTCAGCTTCCGTATGTCTGAAAGGGTCTTTATTCCTCCTTCATATCTAAAAGATAACTCTGCTGGATAAATTATTCTTGGCTGGTAATTTCTTTCTTTCAGTATTTTAAACATTTGATTCCACTATCTCCTGGCTTGTAAAGTTTCTGCTGCGTTTTCCTTTATAGTTACAATCCTCTTTTCCTGGGCTGCCTTGAGGATTCTTTCTTTAGTCTTGAACTTCAACATTTTCAGTATAATGTGACTTGGAGAAGGTCTGCTAGAATTCAGGTAGTTAGGGGTCCTGTTTTCTTCCTGAACTTGTGATTCTAGTTCTTTTTTTTTTTTTTTTTTTTTTTTTTTTTTTTTTTTTTTTTTTTTTTTTTTTTGGTGGGTGGGGGTGGGGGTGATTCCCTGGCTGGGAATCGAACCCATGCTGCAGCATTGAGAGTGCCAAAACCTAGCCACTGCACCACCAGGGAACCCCCTCTAGTTCTTTCTAAAGGTTTGGAAAGTTCTTATCTACTATTTGAATAAGCTCGCTTTGGATTTCTGCTCTGCCCTTTCTGGGACTCCTATTATACTTCTGTTGTTCTTTCTAACAGTGTCAGCTATTTCTTGTATAGTTCTTTCATTTCTTTTGACTCTCAAATTTCCTTCTTCTCTCATCACTTCTTGGCCTTTTGGCTAAGACCAAGTGTATTATCAAATCTCCCTCTTCTTTATTCTGCAACAATTGCATATTCCTGTCTCCTAAATCACTAATTCTCTCCTCCATCTAGCCGGCCCTGCTTCCTATACTAGCTAATTCTGTTTTCATTTCTTTTATTGCATTGTTTATCTCCAGAATTTCTCTGTTATATATATATATATATTTTTTTTTTCAATTTCTTTGTTGAAGTATTCCTTTGGTTCACAGATTTCCTTTCTGAGATCATTTAAATTCCTCTGTGTGCTCTGCCAATTGACTTTGATCTCTCTGAGTGTTTTTAGAATTGCAGTCGTGAATTCTGTGTATTCCATATTTTCCAGTTTCTTTTCTGGAGACTTTTTTTTTTTTCTGTGCAGCTTTGTTCCCTAGGGTACTCATTGCTCTCTTCCTAAGTATAAGGGCTTTTCCCCTGGCAAATATGAGGAGGTCTTTCTTTCGCTTCCCAGTTAGTGTTGCTGCTTTGTCTTACAATATTTTACTCTTGTTAATTCAGTCTTCTCACACTGGGAGAATCCCTGGGAGGTGGGCTTCTCTACTTTGAACCAGTTGTCATAATCTCAGTGCACCTTTTTTTTGGGAGGATGTGGTAGGCAATAATATTCTATGCCTCTGGAATCCCAATGTAGGCTGAAGCTGTTGTGCCTTGTGTTGCTATTTCCTTGAGCCCCCCCCCCCCCCACCGCTGGTTATAGCTAAAAGGGTGGAGGCAGGGTTTGTTGGGAAAAAAGCAGGTGCAGCCTTTTTTATGGCACTGTGTAATGATGGTTTCCCTTTTTGTGGCTGACTGTAGGCTCCAGGTGGAGATGGGGAGGTGAGCCCTAAGAGAGAGTTGGGAGAAGCCACCATGCTCCATGCCCAAAGGTGTTGCCTGGTCTGAGGGCAATACTGATTGCACACTAAGAGCAGTAAGGGCTGCTGTGGGTGCACACTTTTGAGTCTGTCTTTCTCCCTTCTCCTGAACCTGCGCCTTGCCCGGGATTGTGATCTTTCCTGGTCAGGGTTTCCACAGCACCTAGTTCTCAGTCTCTAGCTTGCCCAGGGCCATACTTTGGCTGGGTCAGCATTGCTGTGATCCTCAGCTCCTGGCTCTGAGCTCCTCCAGGCCTGAACCAGTACCCGCATGTGCTCTCTGGCTGCAGCCCTAGTCTGCCCAGGGTTATGTAAGCTACTGTGTAAGGCACCTCTGCTAAGGCCCTAAGTTACCCAAGGCTCTATGTTCAGGGCCTATGTCACTCAGGGTTGCTCCTGCTTCAGCTGTCTATGCCTCTGCCCTTGTCAGTTCTCTGCTTCCAAACCAACCAGGGTCATGCTGCATTTCAGTCAGCGTTCCCAGATTCCCAGCTCACTCCTGCTTTTGCTGTGCTCTGGGTTGAGAACTGCAGCCCCATCTGCCCTCTTCCCCTCTCTCCTGCTCACCTCCCTTTCTCTGACCATTAGGCATTTTCTTATGATGACTGGTTCTGTTAGCTGAGGCGATGTGCCACTTAGGGAATCTCTGGTCAAATTTTTATTCTTTATCTGTCGTATTTTCTAGGAGATATTTCAAGAGTCTCCTCTCATGCCACCATTTTGATGACCCCCCCCGACTATTGTCTTATTATAGGAAAGAAAGATGATGCAATTTTTCTGTGAGAGAAAACTGACTCTAAAATGGAATTTCAGCAATAATATGTGTGTGTGTGTGTGAAAAATTCAATGTCATTTTCAATGTAATTTGTTTTTTTTTCTGATTTTATGAGAAAAACATTTTGTATGATTTCTCTTCTAAGAGTTGCCTATTCATATACATTGCCAAAAGAGGTACTGAAATTATTATAATTGCTTTTTTTATGTTCTACACATTTAAATATTTTTTAGTTTTATTTTCTATTTTAGGAATCTTTCAGGAAAAGATACTACAAAAATAAAGAGGAGATATATATATATATATATATATATATATATCTCCTCTTTATTTTTGTATATATATATATGACATTGGTTAACAAGAATTACATAGGATCCAGGTGTACAATTCTACAGTGCAGCATCTATGTATTAATTACATATTCCCTACCCAGTGTCAGTTCTCTTTCCATCACCATATATTTGTCTCCCCTTCCCTCCTCTCCCACTTCCTCCCTCCTCTCCCTCCCCTCCTGCTCCCCACTTGCCCCCAGGTAACCACTAAACTATTGACTGTGTTCATGAGTTTTTTTGTTTTGTTTGTTTTGTTTGTTCTTTGTTGCTTTTAGTTTTATATTCCACATATGAGTGAAGTCATATGGTTCTTGGGTTTTTCTGTCTGGCTTATTTCACTTAGCATGTTCTCAAGGTCCATCCATTTCATTGCAAATGGCAGTATTTAATCTTTTCTTACAGCTGAATAATATTCCATTGTGTATATGTACCACAGCTTCTTTATCCAGTCATCTATTGAAGGGCACTTTGGTTGCTTTCATGTCTTGGCCACCATGAACAGCACTGTGATGAGCATTGGGGTACATAAGTCCTTGCAGACAAAGATTTTTAAGTCTTTTGGGTAGATACCCAGAAAGGGGATTGCTGGGTCATATGGTAATTCCATTCCCAGTTTTCTGAGGACACTCCACACTGTCCTCCATAGCAGTTGTATCAATTTACATTCCCACCAGCAGTGTATGAGAGTTCTGCTTTCTCCACAGCCTCTCCAATATTTGTTATTCCTTGTCTTGTTGATAATAGCCATTCTAACAGGTGTGAGGTCATTATCTCATTGTGGTTTTGATTTGCATTTCCCTAATAGCTAATGAGGTTGAGCATTTTTTCATATGTCTGTTGGCCATTTGTATATCTTCATGGGAAGAGTGTCAAAAATGAAGTGTTTTAAAATTTTTATTTAAAAATATGGCAAAATGTTTTGAGTTCTGTACATGTGCAGTAATACTTGGCTGAGAAAAACATATAAAAATGTCCTACAGTGTTTTTATCTAAGATATTTGACATTTTTTATATTTAGATCTAGTATTTACTTTTCTCCTAGATTACAAGTAAAAATATATCTATAAAGTGTTAACTAAATCACCAAGTACTTTTTACTATTGTATATTAAATAAGCCAATTTTCCCAATTAATTCATCATTTAGTTTTGTCATAATGGGTTTCTATAAACATATCCTATTAAAATACCTGCAAACATAGATAATTTGCAAGCTTGTTCTAGCCAATATTTGCATTTTGCCAGAATAATAATTATTATACTTTATATATACTAAAGCAAGTCTTTTCATCATATTGATTTTTAAAATTTGTGTACTTTTCTCTCTCTCTCTCTCTCTCTCTCTCTCTCTCTCTCTCTCTTTTTGGAGTGGGGGTGGTTCCCTGGCTGGGAATTGAACCCAGGCCATGGTGTTGAGGCCATGGTCAGAGAAAGGGCTAGGCCAAAGGGAAAGGGCTACACCACCAGGGAAGCCCCTGTGCTTTTCATTTTGTAGGGGAACTTCAGAACATTTTCATTGGAATTTTATTAGATAACATACTTATTTGAGTGAGCTGAATTATATTTTTTGAGAGCAATTATCTTTTAGTAGGGAAAACATGGAATTCTGGGTTATTAACATATATTTTTACAGTAAAAAAAATATTTGGTCCATGGTGTGGAGATATGCATTCTATTCATTGCTCCACTAATAACAGGAATGATTAATTGAGGTAAGTAAACTAGCCTTTTGGTGCCTGAGTTTCTCTGTCTGGACAATTGGGATAAAAATATCTGTGCTATGTTATTCACAGCAGTAGTTTGCAGATAAAGTAAAACACTAGAAAGCACTTTTATTTTTTCAAAACACAATGTAAATGCTATTTCATGACACTGTTAATAACTTTCCAGGTACCTCTCAGTGTTACTCAATCAGATTTGTGCTTTGAACTGAATTATTAACACGGGGAAAATTTCCATCTAGGACAACAGTTTGCTCCGTTGTTATTTAAAATAGATCTTGTGATTTAAATACAATTTTGGTTTTCATTCAGTGTTTTTCTACATTACTTGGTTTTAATGTGGTTTTCCAAATTTTATTTGTCTTTTATAATGTATTTTTGCTTATACATTTTTTTGGTAGGTTCCTTGAGCCAGGATCGAACACAGGCCATGGTAGTGAGAGTGCTGAAGCCTAGCCACTACACCATCAGGGAACCCAAGCTTATACATTTAAGTAGACTGACCATAAATACTGTTTTAAACAGGACAGGACTGTATTTTTCATATTTCCTGACTGTCTCATCATTTTAATATAAATGACAATTTTGTCCCATTTTTAATTTTTTGTAAAAAACTGGGTTATTTATTTGTCATAAGGCTCTGTATGCTAATCAATGGGTGCAGTAAAATTACTAGTGTGACCAAGTGGAAAGTTCCATTTACTTTATCTAGTCAGGGCCAGGCTTCATGAAGTAATGATGATCAGGCACCACTGTCTTGCTTCTCTGCAGCAGCGGGGAATTCAAGAGGCATTTGCTAAGTTCCATTCAATGTGTGGGAGCCAGGAGGGTCTCAATACACACAAACTACTGAATGGGATCACCTAGCTGTTTGCTTCCATCAGGTTAGGAGTGTAGGATGCAGTGACTGTGAATCTGACTGTTATTTCTACCATCATTCCGCCTATAGAGATACTTTCTGCCCTATGTTCAATTTGATTTAGACTTTTCAGACTCATATTTTAGTTCAACAGGGTATAGCAAATTTTTTATTACAGTGGAACTCTCCAATATGATATTAGCATATACTGGCCTGTGATGGCAGTGGAGTGTTCATTCCTTTTTTTTTTCTTTTTGGTGTATGATTATCATTTTTTTTTTCAGTCTGGCCACTGCAGTCTTGCATTAGAGTGTTCAGTGTGGTATGCCATACAGATTTTTTTACTGTTTATGTGGTATTTTGTGAGTATTTTATTGATATATGCAAGCGATCAAGTTTCTACATTCCAAACTTAACATTAATTTAGTTAAAAAGATAATATTTCAGCTATAGAAATAGCCATAAACATTGAAAATCTTGTAAACAATTTAGAGTCAAGAAAAAGTGAAGTTTTGGTAACTACATTTGTCAAAAAACAACTGAAAATGTTAGTAGACTCAGAAAAAATTATGAGGCTGTTTGCCTAAAGTAGTAGAGAATTTCTATGAAACTAGTTTATAATATATCAACAAGTGGAAGTGCAGCAAGAAACACTGAGAAGTTCAAGTGGGTGCTGCTAAGGAAGATACCTGAATAGAAAGAAATACAGGACAGCCTGAACAAGGAACTCATCACACACACGGGAGAAATTTGTGTATTTGATCAGTGGACCCTCATAAAATTTACAATTGTGAGGCAGCTGGATATATGGAATAAAGAAAATGTTTCTGTATGTGATAGGTGAGTACAGGTTTTTTCTAAAATGAGCAAAAAATGCCTAGCCTTTCAAGAATTTTGTAATATTGTATGATTTACTCTTTGTCTTCTAGGAAGTATAGCACCTGTCAAAAGAATATTTTCTGTTATGAACAGTATGTGGTCAAAGGAGAAATCTAGATTAAGTATTGAGACAAACAGGGCTATGTTGTAAAACAAAATTGTGTCATGGAGTGTGAGAAGTTTTATGATAAGGTGTTGAAAGACTAAAATTTGCTGCATTAAGATTACTTCATTAGAGAAATATTCATAGTTATTGTGGTAAGTCCCCCCTCTACATCTATCTAAATTTTTGTATGAGTTTTGTCACTGAAGAATAATTATTAGCTCAATATGTTCATGTAATAAAATTTTTGTTATTATCTAACTTTTTTAGGAGTTCTCTAGTGGTGTAGTGGCTTAAGGCTTCGGCGCTGGTGCTGTCAACGCTGCAGCCTGGGTTCGACTTTTTTACAAATACAGGATATTACCCAACCCAATCCCATTTTTGTCATCCCAATATCCCATTTTTGTCTCAAGGGAATATGGTCAGCCTATATTTAAGGAGACTGTTGCCTATATAAAGGAAAAAAATTGGTATTTTAATTTTTTACTATTCTACATTATACTATTACTCCTAATAACAATTTGTTTTTAGAGTGTTCCTCAAATGCATAATCACTTCAGTTCTTGATCATAGAAAGTGAAATACATCTCACATACCCTATTCCTGTCATACTAAAGTGAGCATACTAGGAAAATGGTGACTCATTTAGGGGCTGTTCTACATGTGATTTTGATCTATCAATGTATGCATGTCTTCTACATCATCCAATACTGAAACATCAGTGCACCTGAAAGAAGGGATTGTTTTTACAAGGAGTTCTCTTCTAAAATGTTATTGAATTGTTATTTTTATTATTGCATTTTGTATATCTGTATCTTTACCCACCATGAAAAATGTTTTTATGTGACATCCACAGATCTCCTCCAAAACAGACTGGGTTTGTGTGACTGCAAAGATTTCTTTTCTTTTTTTCTTTTCTTTTCTTTTCTTTTTTTTGGACTAGAGCTAAAGAACAAGGAAAAGGAGTCTATTGTGAGGTGGGGAGAGGGCTCCTTTGTTTGGCCCACATCACTGGTTTTGTTACCAGAAAATGGGGTGTCCTCTTCAGTGCAGTGTCCACATCCTTGGTATCTCAAGTAAAGAATTGAAAGAGACACACACCAAAGTATTGAGGTAAAACAAAGAGATAGTTTATTGAAGAGAAAGTATACTCCAAAGAGGTAGGAGCGGGCTTGAACAAGCAGAGTGGCACAAGAGTCTTGAGTGGCAAAGGGAAAGTACACTCCTAAGAGGTAGGAGCGGGCTCAAGCAGGAAAATGGCTCAAGAGCCCACAGAGATTTCTTAATGTGAAATAGTCTGTACAGCTGTTGCAGGAGAAATGGTTGATATTCAGCTGCCTGCAGAATGAATAATGACTTGTTTCCCTCACATCTTCAAGCATTAACGTTTGCAGTTATGTTATATCAAGAAGTTTCAGGATGATCTTAGTAAGTTGTGTCCTAGACTTGGAATAAGCTTCCCCTTTCCCCAAGATGCTCTGCTTTCTTATACCGAGCAACTTTATTAAGAGCCCATAAACTAGGTGCTAGAATTAGGCATTCTTGTAGGGTTATCCATAATCTCTACATTTTTTCAATGAAAGGAGAAATAAAATACATATAAGTTTAAAGTCAAATACCATATAAATTAGAATGATTATTCTTATTGAGTGTAAGATTTAGACTTTTATTCCAATTCTTTGGCTTTATACTTATGCTTATTTTGTCTTACACAGAAAGACTTGTTTCTTGTTTATACTGGGGATGCCAAAAATGTATACACATTTTAAGAGCTATTATCTATGTACACATAAATACTTATTACCACTTTGAGCCCCTCTTGTAATTGCAGAAGTCAAACATGACTTGTATTCATCTTTTCTTATTGGTATATATTATTACAATTTTAATACAGTTTTTTCCTTTCTTAAAATGTGTACATTTTTTGGCACGCTCTGTAGTTAATACTTTTGTTTACAAAATGCCATAGCAATACTTTTTAGTAAAATATGCAAGGTTTAAGAATTCTTTACAGGTAGTTTTTCATTCATATATCCACCTTAGGGACATACAGTCAAAATTTTATATTTTTAATTCACTTGAAGTATTTTCTTTATATAGAGAGATCACAAACTGGATTCAATCAGTTTTTTTAACCTTTGAATTTAGTGTCTTACAAATTTTTAATTTGCTTTAATATTGTTTAATAATTATGTGCAATATATCCATTTGTGCAAATAAAATACTATAATAATTCCTTAAAAGTCTAGCTTAAATTCTGCTCCATCCTATATATGTTCTGTGTTCTATATTTTCATTCCACTATGTCTTGGGAACACTTTAGTGTACTTTACACACAGTTTTGTACCTGGCTTTTTACTTCAAAAATGATCCATTCTGTAGATCAGCATGTAGAGGTCCTCTAAACTCAATTATAGTTGTGGAAAACTGTTCTATGGATGGGCCATGATGCATTCACCCAATTCCCATAAATGAGACATTTAAAGTGTTTTCAAGTAGAACTTCCATGAATGGCTTCTGCACCCATAAGCACAAATGCTTGATGCCCATTTACATTCAGAAAGTATGTGGTAGGGTCAGCACTGGAGGATACTAGGCGTGATGGTGATGGCTGCATATTTCTTGTTGGCTGAACTTCCCTTTATCTGGCTCTCTCTATGTCCCATAGATACTGATGTGATGGTTCCTGCCAAGTGGGAAATGATGGAGATTATCTTGCTCACTCTGATGGGCGTGGGAGCACTCAGAAACTTCTTCTTCCTTTGTATAACTTCACACTCCTTACTGGACACAAGGTGAGACTCACAGACTTGATTCTCAACCAGTTGGTCTTAGCCAACTCCTTGGTGCTTTTACCCAGAGGGATCCTTCCGACAATGGGATCTTTTAGATCAAAACATTTCCTGAATGAGGTTGCATGCAAACTCTGTTTCCACAGAGTGGCCAGAAAGTGTCTACCAGAAAATAAAGCTTTGTCCCAGTTTCTTGAGATGGATGGAGCTCAGAATTACATCCCCAAAGTGCATTGGTTTATACTGTTCCCTCTGCTGGAATGTGCATCTCTTGATGACTATCTTTGTTCCTATTAGTATAACTGGTCCAATGCACAGTGAAAACATTAGTATGAAAATAATGGGTACTGTTCCACACTTGATCTAGACAGACTTATCAGGTTTGTATTTGCAATCATATTCTCCACAACTGACCTGATGTGTTTGGGCCTTATGGTCTGGACTAGTGTCTCCATGATCCTTTTCCTGCACAGGCACCAGTACATTTGCAGCAACAGCCAATTGAACCAAGCAAGGGCCACATGTATTGTCTAGATCCTCATGAGCTCCTTTTCCTCCTTTTACTCACTGTCTTCTCTTTTCTCTATTTGGATGACTCTACTGTTATTTAAGGCCAGTGGCTGGTGGACACCTCTTTGTTTTTGTCTTTATGTTTTCTGACACTTAGCACCTTTTTGCTGGTCCACAGTGATACTCATGTCTCTCAGTTTTGTTTTACATGCTTGACAAGAAAAACAATAGTTTCTGATTTGATTGTGACCATATGACTCTGTTCTCTACAGGAAATTTAATCATTCCTTGCACCACCTGTCTTTATTTAGGAGACTAATTATTTTCAGATGCTTGATAGAAATTTATTATTTTACAAAGAATAGGGTGGTTAGGTCCTGGAAATCATAATACTGTAAGAGCCCTAACATGAACATTATATATGTCCTTATATGAACATTACACTAACAGTTGTAGCTTCATCAAAGAAAAAGTTCATGACATTTTGAAATAATATGATTGAAGAAATGTTTGAGTTTAGGAATTTGGAGAAAAATCTCTTAGTTTGCATGTTTTTGGTGTACAAGGACTGTCTGGAAAGTGGCCAGCCATGTAATATGAAAAATAGGTATTTATGGCTGAATTTTTTCTAGACAGTCCTTGTATGTATGTAGTAGTAAATTTTATATAATACTAAATTTATCACTTTAATCATTTTCAAGTGTACAATTCAGGGGCATTAGGCAAATTTGCAATGTTGTACATTTGCTACCACTATTTCCAAAATTTTTTAGGAACTCAAACACAAACTGTATATCCATTAGACAATAACTCCCCATTTACCTCTCATTCCACCCTGATAACATCTAATCTACATTCTGTCTTCATGAATTTGCTTATTCTAGATATTTCTTGTAAATAGTGGACACTATTTATCCTTCTGTGTCTGGTTTATGACACTTAGCATGTTTTCAGGCTTCACCCATTTTGTGGCATGTATCAGAACTTTATTACTGAATAATATTCAATTTTTTAAATGGCATATTTTTTTTTGTTCATTCATCTGTTGAATGACACTTGGGTTGTTTACATTTTTTTGGCAGTTATGGGTGTATAAAAGTATGTTTGAGTCCCTGCTTTCAATTTTTTGGCGTACAGACCTGGGAATGAAATAGCTTGGTCAAATGACATATTTATATTAAACTTTCTGAGGAGCTACTATACTGTTTTTCACATTGTAGCATTTTATATTCCTATAAGGAATATACAAAAGTTTTCAGTTGGCACAACCTGGAGCCTCACAGGTCAAATGATTGAATGTGAACACATGAGGAAGTGGGGAAACATAATCAGCCAGAGCCCTTATCGCAGAAGACTTGACTGGGAAATGATTCCTTACAGGGGAATCTTTTCTCTCAGCTACACTTACATTATGTCCAGAGGCAGCGTCCTCGACCTTGAGGTGTCTCTGCCATCAATATACCTCAGCGGTTCAAGCCTAAAGCTCTCTATACCTTCTGCAGTGGCCAGGCCAAAAGTTCTGTTATCAACCAACAGCCAAAGGCTACTTGCTGCCTCTGACTTTCCAGGCATCGGTGATATGACTGCCTTTTACCTGGGAAAAATGTGGACATTTGGACCTGGCCCACAGTGCCCCGTACTAGAATGTGATGCTGAGGAACTGTAGGCTCCTGCTCTTGGGTAAGGCTACACCTCTGTCCCATCTCTATCTTCTCTGTCCTGTCCTTGTATGATGTCTAAAATTCTTGTTCCTCACTCAACATACTGAAACTTACAAAACTGACTCTAACGTTCCATGCTCCACGCACTTGAAGAGGAAAAAAAAAAGGTAATGTTTATTTGGTTCCCGCTAAGCGTGCACACATCTTGTGTCTGACTCAATCCAATGATACATCCCTTTGGATTTATAGTCACTGGGAGCTCCTGAAATAATACTTTCAAGCTCCAGGCGGCATGCTAGGCTTCAAGGAGTCTGAAACGATGTCGCGAAACACTTAGGTGATCAGTTGCAAACAACACTCCCTTAATAAATTGTTGAATACGGACCCTTAAGGAAGAAGCGAAGCCCCTCCTTCACCCCTGGAGACTAGGGACACTTCCCAGCATCTCTAGCGGTGTCATTTCCTCTGACGGTGCGGGAGTGCGGCGCCCATCTGCCGGTGTGAGAACTACATTACCCAGAAGACTCTGCGCCGGGCGCTAGCGGCGTTAAGCCAATGAAGACTCAGGAAAAGGTCGCTTCAGTGCGTGTGCATCGCGTCCGGCGTCCTCCGCGTGGCGGTTGTTTTGGCTGTAGTTTTGGCTGTTCTTGTTTGTGTCTGTGCGTGCTTCACAGGCTGAGGATCGTTGGGTCGGTGCTGAGGTGACGGGACCAGGAAGGCTCAGGAGGAGTTATCCCTGCTGCACAGAAGCAGGTCTGAGGCACTGGGCTGCGGTGACTTTGCTGTCAGGTCTCCGGAGTCCGATGGCAGTGGCCGCGCTGAGGGGCCCGGCTCAGGTAAGTAGACGTCTTCCGGGCTCTGACCGCTCTCACCCCACCTGAACCCTAAAGTACCAGGTGCGGGGCGCCTGCTCACGTCTTGCAGCCTAGGCTCTGGCGTCTAGGACAGTGAGGCGCTCGTGGGTGACATCCGATGTGACGAGCTGTAGGAGAGTTACAGGCAGAGGGCCTGGCCGTATAAAGACATGGAGGGGGAACTGAGACGGGAGAATCTGGGAAACCTGAGATATATCTTCTATCCGCATGGAACTGAGAATCTGAGACAGAGTGCCCCCGATGACAGGCTGTCATTTTCAGGATGCTTGGATCCATAGAAAGTTGTGAACAGAAAAGGTTACGCTTAAATTAGGCTTTTAAACGTTTTCCAAAAGCTGTTCAGAGGAACCAATTGAAAGGGAATATAATAGGAAGCAGAAGGGGCTTTGTGTAAGGTCACTCTGCGGATAAGAGTTAGCATTGAGGCCTGAGTTCCAGAGATGATGCAGTCATCCTAGGTCACCCAGCTCCAGAACTGAACAAGGCAATAGGGGAACCTAGAGCCCATTGAACACTATCTCTGAAAACCTCCCTCTTCACAGATTGCTACAGAGGTGAGTGAGTGGAGGGTGTTCCATAACCGTATGAGTCCTGATCCAGTTCATAATCCCTGGGATTGTGATGTACTGGGACTCTTCACCCATCACTATTCCAGCCCTTGGGCCTGGGGACTTTAAACAAAGTCCAGCATCCTCGGACAGGCTGAGAGTTCCTATTACCAATTGGATGAGGTATAAAGGCAGGTAACCCCAGGTATAGGTACCAATATGTTTAGACTCTTGAAGGTGTGGTTGAACTGGTTCAAGGAACCTCAATTCTCCTTTTTTTTCCTTTTTTTTTTAACCATAGGAACAGAGAACAAGGGGGCAAGAGGAAGGCCTAGGATGGCTTCCTAAGAAGTTGGGTGTCTATTCTGGAAGTGTTGGGAACAATGGGAAGTTTGGAGCAGAGGAGGGAAGTGATCTGGCCAAGCCCTTATCAGGCTCCCTGTGGCTACAATGGAGAACAGGTGGGGGTTTGTAGAAGGTAGGAAGATCAGGGAGGAGGCTACTACAGTAGTCCAGATAAGTGTTGGTGATGTGGACCAGTGTGGTGGCCTTGGAGAAATGCTTGGATTTTGGAGCAGTTTTTTTAGTAGATCTGCTCTGGCTTTCTGATTTTGAAGGAGAGAGAGAAAAGAGTAGATGTCAGGGATGACTGCAAGATTTTTTGGGTTTGGTGGCTGAAAGGATGGAAATTTCATCAACTTGGATGTGGAAGTTGGTAGAAGGATTATGTTTCATTCAGGATGTTAGGAGTTTTGTTTTGGCTATGTTAAATATATCAGTAGAGTTATCAAGTGAGCCGCTGGGCATGCAGGTCTGGGACTCTGGGGAGGAGTTCAGAATGGACATCTGCAAAAGGTGGCAGATAGTATGTAAACCAGGGTAGAGCTGTGTGTCTTAGTCAGTTTGGGCAACTAAAATAAAATACCTTTATTTCTCACGGTTCTGGAGTCTGGGAAGTCCAAGGTGAAACAGCTGGCAGATTTTGTTCCTGGTGAGGAACTCTTCCTTCTTGTCTTGCAAATAGCTGTATTCTCACATGGCCATGGTGCAAGTGAAGGGAGAAAGCAAGAGGACTTTACTTTCTCTTCTTAGAAGTGTGCTAATCTCATCATCTGGGCCCCACCCACATGACATAATCTAAAACTGATGAATTCCCCAAATACCCACCTTTAAATATCATCACTTCAGGGGTTAGGGCTTAACATACGAATTTTTGAAGGACATACACATTCAGTCTATAACACTGTCGTCACATTTAATAGGATTATCCTGGTCATGATGACATTAGTAGCTCAGGAAGAGGAGGTGGAGTCTGAGGACCAAGTCTCATTCTTGGGCACCTAAGTTGGGGATCATAGACATCATAAACACTGGTGAAGAGAGAAGTCATGGTGGGAACAGTGTGGGAGAAAGGATGATCTGCCAGTTGCTGGTTCACTGCTCTGTGGACTCACCAGGATTTTTTTTTTCCTTGATGTGTTTGGGGCATTTCAGTCAGGTGGGTAGATTAGTTTAGGGCATAGGTGGTCATAGGGAGAGTTGCTGAACCTGAGGTGGAAGATCCCTGGGTTTTGAATGAGGGTTAAGAAATGAGAAGAACTCAGCTGTAAGAAAAGATGAAATATTGCCATTTGCAACAAAATGGATGAACCTGGAGATCATCATGCTAAGTGAAATAAGCCAGACAGAAAAAACAAAGAACTGCATGATTTCACTCATATGCGGAATATAAAACTGAAAGCAAAG